>JAHWGI010000659.1:0-16003 GCA_029379305.1 Frankliniella fusca | reverse complement strand
CATAAAGTAAGGAAGACAGAGGTAAAACTCCCATGCTAAGCGGCGTCACCAATTTGGCGCAGCGCTCCCCGTGGCGGGAGCGCGCACCACTGCCGGAGCGAGCGCTCCCCCCTCCCCTCCGGGCCGCTCCGGGCTCGCGGCGCGTTCGGCTCCGGCTCGGGCGGCTCGGGCTAGGCCGGCGGGCCGCTCGGCGCTGCCCAGCCCAGCGCGCCAGGGCCCTGATTTTGTGCTTTTTGACTATTTTAACTCGCCTTAGTGACCAAACCGTTCAAGATATTTGAGTTCTGCTCTCAGGGGTCATTTAACATGGACATAGTGTTGTGTATAAGGCATTGTGAGTCAAATTCCTGCCACAGGAAGGCGGAAAATGCAGGATCAAAATGAGGAAATCCTGATTTGGGAGAGGCGCATCCCCCCCCCCAACCCCACCCCCTTTTTACAAAATGAAAATGCTGCTTTCTTTTATGAATGTGAAGAAAACGGTTATGGGGCTAAAAGGTGCACAAAATTACAAGAAATTATTGAAATGCGACTAGATATAATTTAAATCAACAATAACATAAAATCATACACTTTGAAACAACTGTAGAAAAAAATGTTTTCAAACAAGTTATCTTACTTAGAAAATTAGACTAAACATGAAATCAGGTTTAAATAATGAGAAAGAAATTTTAAGATTCAACAACTTTTTACCTAGTTTAATAATGTAACTTTAACAGACAATACACTAAGAATGTAACAAATACTTTCAGAATTTGATGACAGCACTGGAATACTCCTAGCACTTCTTGGAGAGAACAGCACTCAGGTTGGATGGTGTCTGCCTCCTGTTCCTATGTGCTGCTTGCTGTAAAAGACAAAAAAAGACAAAATGAGTTGAGTATTCCTTTCACTTGTCACACTTATTTGGAGACACACAAATCTGTTGCCAGTAATCGTGACACATTAACTTGTTTCTACAAATGGTAACACATGTCGCTTTCTCCCATCCGTTGCCCTACACAATAAAGCGCTTTAACTTTTACTAAGTCAACGGAAGTAATTAATAATTACTGTGCAGGTATATTTTATCAATAGCAAAACAACAAATACTTTCTATAATTGATTTCATTTAGAAACTATAAAACATTTAATATTAGTCTAGAGTTATTTTAATCTGGCTTAGCCTTTATGTTGTTGGCGATGAGTTTGTTGATTTAGTTAAGAACACATATCAAGCCACAAGTCAACGGAAAAATACTATATGTTTTCATAATGTAGCCCTTTTTATTTCTTGTAAGAAGTAAACTGGTACGTCATAGTAGGGCATTTTTAAAAGGATTCATGTGAATTTAGGTTAAACAATACTAAATTTTTATTGGTGACTTGTACGTTGTCTTGGTTTTCAAAGCAACATCTCAGGTGTCGCCCTACTTGAGGCAATGTAAAAGTGAAGCTGCATTTCAGATATGTTTTCTCAACAAATCTAAATAGTTTGTTGTCTTTAAATTTACTTTGCTACTTTGATGAAAGAATATTAGTGGTGTTTTTCCTTACCTGTATAGACTCTATAGTTGCCAATACAAGATCACTGGTTCCAATTTAGACAAGGGAATCATCAACATCGTTGTTAGGAATCCCACCTGGAAAAAAATAACAATCATAAAATCTTTGTAGATAAAACATTTGAAAAAAAAATACTTCTTCAAGTATTTACAGAAAAAGGAAAAGAAAAAAAAAGGGGGAAACTGGCTACTCTAAGTGATACGACATCTTTCCTCTGCAACACCGAACTACAGCTGACTAGTAAAGTGAGGTTACTTAAAAAGGCAACCGGCACAAGTACTCATACTCATGCCTCAAACATTCTATAATGTTTCATTGAAAACTGAAACATGAAATTTTCCTCATCGTTCTTTAGACGTAGATTTTGAGTACTTAAGGGATAATAAACGATAAATCACTATGCTTACGAAAAGCCATCAAAATAGGCTTCCAACACACGAAGGAAAGCATATTTTCAAAGTAGTGTGTGGGGAAAGAAAACTGACTTCTTAGATTAAACCATTGTACATACCACGCTGATGAAGAAAATGTACAGTTTGCAGGAAATCTCGGGCAACTTCTTCTGGAAATATTAACACACGGAGCACGGAGAGACTCTCCCAAGCACAACACATCTGCCTCAGACGCTGCAATGGCGGCTGTTGCTCAGCGCGTCTCCTCGATTTTTCGCCAACATCACCGAACGAAAATTGCGAATATTTCAAAAGCCTTTTTACGAAGTATACTTTATTTTGTGATGTTGTAAAATCATTTCCAATCATTTTCATTTAATTATATTTGTGATATTCGTAATATGTAGAAGTTAAAAGAGCACACAGAATAAACCTATTTCGCATGTCAGGTTGGTATGTCTGCGGGAGCGCGCGCCCGGCTTCCGGTGCAAATCGTGAACCGGAAGTCCCGTAAGAGTTTTACCTCTGTCTTTCTTACTTTATGGCCCCTCTCCCCCGCGGATGTTTCTTTTTCGGCGAGCTCGGCCCGGAGCAGCGCACAGCGGCACGGCGCGGCGCAGAGCGGCTCTTCATCATCGATAACAATAATAGCGATCGCCGGCTCGATTAATCGCGGCGCGCTATCGATGTATCGATGGCCTATCGTTTCCGACTGTTGACCCTGGGCCGGGCCGGCTGAGCGGCCGAGCGAGGAGCAGGGTGGGGCCGCCGGTGTAAGGCGGACCTATGTGCTCTTTGTTTTATTGCGCATGCGCTCCTTTCGATCTCATTATCCGCCATCAAGTCAAGTGGGGAGGGCGCGGCGCGCGAAATCTCGCGTTCTGTTACTTTGCTTAACTGGCTTAAGTTTAGCCCGTGGGGGCATTTACTCCGCGAAAACTTGTACATTACGTGGTATTACACAGGTATTATATAGAAAATTTTGCAATTTTTCGGTATTGCATTACGCGTAATACATACCGTGTAGTTCTCAGTCAGGTGTACAGGGTATTACAGAAGTGAATACCCCCTCGCCCTCGCCTGTGCCGAAAGATAGTGCGGTGCGATCGGCTTATTGCTTGGAGAAAAAAGTCAATAAAAGGTAAACACCTATATGAAGTTGTATTTCTCGTCTCGTCTGCTCTTCTATCTCAACAAAACAAAACGCGACGCAACGGCCGCAGCTCTGCGCTCGGCTCGGCTCGGCTCGGCTCGGCTCGGCCGGCGCGCTGCGCGTTGCGCCGCTCATGACGGCGATAACCATCTCTCTCTGGGCTCTGGGCCGGGCCGGGGCTCGCATGTTTAACGAGGAGCGCGTCGCGAGAGTGCGTGCGTGCGTGCGTGCGTGCGAATGTGTTTGTGTGTGTTCTATTAGGAATGTAGGTTAGAGACGGAAGACGGGTTGGGCTGGGCGAGGAAGTTATCCACCTAGGCCGGAGCAAGAAGCATAGGCCTCGTTAGGGGAGCGGCGACACGACGGGGCTGCTGTGGCTATGGGTGCGTCCACTGCTGAGTGCGAATAGCGCGACGGGGCTGTGGCTATGGGTGCGCGTCCATACTGCTGAGTGCGAATAACGCGACGGGGCTGTGGCTGTGGGTGCGTCCACTGCGGAGTGCGAATAACGCGCGCCCCGAGTAGAACTTGCGCAAGAATAAGGAGAGCGAAAACCAGTCGCGGTCTCCAGGTCTTATTGACTGGCGTCTGGGTTATGGATTTTTGCGGGATTTTGTGTCAGTCGCCATGAGGAAAAAAACATCATGCCCGCCCTGAATTCATTCGCTCAATTCTTCTGGGGTAGAATAAGTAATTAATTGTGCCCGGTATGACTTTTTTTTCTCTTCCTAATTTGTACATTGTCCTTTGCCTCCTCCCGCACACTGATTTGTCGGCGCGCAATGTCTCTGCTGCGCTGCCGTCCGCCGCTGCCTGCTGCTCATCTCGTCGCCGCACGTTCAGCGCCTGCACCTGCAGCCTCGCCCCGAGGATAATGTAATAATTGTCCTCAAATAAAGTATCCTTAATTGACGGCGCGCGCTCTCTTCTCGTGCCGCTTGACCCATGCACGCCGCGGCCGCCGCGTCTCAACAGTTCGAGGAAGCAGTCCTGCCCGGAGAGGAGAGGAAAGGAGAGCCCCCCTGTACCCGCTCGGGGCAGGAGGGAGGGGGGGGGGAGGGGCCCGGTCCATGGGCCGATGCATACCGCGCTGCGGCTGCAGGACGCAGGTGGAGCGGAGGACTGCGCGCCGCGCTGCCGCAGCACCGAGAGGGAATTCCTGGGTAATTGTCAAAGTCCCTCTGCTCTAAAGAAAAGTGATGTCCGCGACGCGGGACGGGAGTGTGCGGAACGGAACGGAAGGGGGTGGAATTTGAAGCCGGCCATTATTGCCCAATGGGCAATCGCTCGCTATCCTATCGGCTGCGCGGTCTCGGCGGCGCTGGTATTGTCCGGCACCCGAAGCAGCCGCGGCCGCGTGGACAGGACAGGCTTGGTCGTTGCGGAAGAGCAGGGAATTCATCGGTGGTCAGTATCATTATCTTTGTAAAACTAGCGCGCAGCCCGGCGCACGATACGCGGAGGGTGTAACAGCATGACGTGAGAATGTGGAACGAAGTCTTGGCCGCAGCGCCCCCCTCTACCTTGTTCCATTTCGCGGGAGCGGGAGTGAGGATGATTTACGAGTATGCAGAGCAGCGCCCAGAGCCCTGACCTGGCCTGCCTGGCGCGGATAACTGATGCGCGCTGCGGATAGTCAGTGCTTTGGCTCGGCCCGAAAAAAAATTCTCGTAACCTAAAAGAAAATAAAGTGTTTGTGGTGCCCAGAGCCGTCGGTATTCCTCTGGTATCGGGCCCGCTCCGCAGCACTGTGGCAGGGTGGGGCGGCGGTCGCCAAAGTGTGCCAAGTCTTGAGGTCCGCGACGACCCTTCCCCCGGATGCCATAAGGAGGAGCCGCGCTGAGCCGCGTGTGACCGCGGTGCGGTCAGGTGCAGCAGCTGACTTATGCCGAAGAGCGCTCTCCTCGCTCTGTCTCTCTCGCACTCATGAGCTTCACCGTGTAGGTGCGAGAGAGACAGGGCGAGGAGAGCGCTCCTCGGAATAAGTCGGCAGGTCACGCAGCCTGCGGCGCGGCGGGGCGGGCAGCTCAGTGGGGCAGCACAGGCGGGCCGTGTGGTGTGATGCAGTGCTGGAGCACCCCGTCTCCTGCGCCCCCGCACGGGATTAGCGGTATGCAGTGCAAAGCACCGCAAGCGCCGAGCTGAGCCGAGCCGTGCGCGGCCTGGACTGCCTGGCCGCGCCTGAGGAGACCGGGACCGGAGCGCGCCCGGAGCCGGAGCCCGGAGCTTGCGAGCTCGGCAGTGAGCAAAGCGGGCGTGGTGCTGCGGGCTGGGCGCGCAGGGCCGCGGGCACGGGTGACCGGGGAGCGAGGAGCGGGATACCAGCACCAGCACGATGGGTCCTCCGCTCTGGTAATCCTGGGCCGCACTTTGTACTACGATATTACTGGTAATCTTTTCCCGAAAAATTCCTCTTTTCCTCGTTAAAATGTGCAAAAGATAACTTGGATTTCAAAGTTTCTTCGAAAATATCACCGAAAACTGTTGGTATGTGGTAATCGGTGATCGTGTGCACGTTCCTGAACCAAGTGATGGACCTCTCGCACCAGCACCTGCAGAGCGGCAAGGCGTGCGACAGGCTCTGGTGGTGTCCGGTTCCGCGAGCTAGAGTTTGAAGTCCGGTAATTTTGCTTGTAAGGATAGGTTAATAAAAAATAGAGAGAAAATTTATTTCTTTAAAAAATACAATTGTTTATTTAATTTTTTAAAACCCTATAGTCTAAACGCGGCCTTTCCGGGGCGCGTTGCTAATCGGTTCCCGGAGCATCCGCTGGAGGTGACGCGATCGCTTCCGGTGGCGGCGGCCGGAGGAAGACTCGCTGAGGGGAGAATGACTGGAGGCGTGTGCGCGGCGCGCGGGGTGGGGGAGGCACACACACACACACACACACACACCTACACACACACACACACACATCACGGTTCATCAAGAGACGTTTCTTCCTTTCCCACCTGTTTCCCGCGCTGTGCGTTGGTCCCCCCTGCGGGAATAGGAAGGGGGAGAGGGGACGGGGAGGTCCGGGTGAGATGCGCTGTTACAACAACAATGTATCCAGCAATGCATTCTCCCGCCCCACCGCGCCTCGCCGACAATAACACTTTCACTGTTACACCCTCGGCCGCGAGCGGCGGCTGCCGCGGGGCCGGGCCGGGCCCTCCTGGGCCGGGGACCGGCCGGCAGGGGACTTCCCTTTCATGTGCATGTGCGTTGTCCTTCACCAAGTAATTAGACAAATTCCGCGCAATGCCTAGAAACCAATGTAATATAATTTTTTTTTTTTGCGACTCCGCTGAATCCCAACGTTCTGATTCTACTAGTAATAACAACAATGCCTCCTGTAATGTGTGCCCATCACACTGCGACTGTCTGTGGCGCCGCCGGCGTGGCGATCTGCCGCGCCGGCCGGCCGGAGAAGATATTTTCCAGGCGATAATAATTACTGATTGGCCTCGGTGCCGCGTGATCGCGATTGTAGTGATCGAATTGTGTGACTGGGGAGGGGGAGAGAGAGAGGGGGGGAAGCACGCCGATGGTACGTCTCCTTCCAGGAAACACAGACGATACTCTCCATGCAGCGCGCCGCGCAGTGCTCCGGGCTCCGCGGGCCGGGACGTCACGAGCAAACTTATTTGCCGTGACCTTTGCGTTGGAAAAGGAGGCGACTCTTTGCGGAACGGGGCGGGGCGGGGCGGGGCGGGGCGGGGCGGGGGGTTTCGGGAAAGTGTAAGTAGTGCGACCCGGCGTGGCCTCTGTCCTGCCCGAGTTTAAAAGAGGTCCACGGTTTAGGGGGGGGGGGGGGGGCGAAGAAAAACTAAGGTCCTGAGACTCGACAGATGGGGCGTGGCGGACTGTCGCGGAGCTCCGCGTTTGTTTTGCTTGACAGTGGCACAATTCGGACGGTGGCTGCGAAGGGCGGGGCGGGGCAGGCGCGGTGGGGCCGTATCGAGGGCAGGGCAGGGCAGGGTGGGGCTGCAGGGAGCTACCTGAGACGGGAGCCATCACCCCCTAAAGGGTCCCGACCTCGGCTCGGACCCGGCGGCGCGGCGGGCAGGAGGACCGTCTAGAGAGAGAGAGAGAGAGAGAGAGAGAGAGAGAGAGAGAGAGAGAGAGAGATAGGAAAATAAAAAAGAATGAAAGAAAATGAGATGAAAGGGGAATGGAGGAAGTCAAGGTGATGGCGGTAATTCCGGGGCAATAAGGCCAATAAGCAAGCACCTGTCCCGCCCCGTCCCTGTGTGCGGTGTGCGCGCCTCGCCGCGCTGGCTGTCAGCAAGCACGTCACATCTGGCCCAGGGCGGGCCGAACCAGGCCAGGCCAGGCACCCAGGCGTGCTGGCTGGTGCCATTTATTTCCATTTCTTATCCCTCTTTTTTTTTTTGCGATCAGGAGTCGCGTCGGGCGGGTCGATTGAGCCATTCGTGTTCCAATTATTGAGGGGACTGCGGGACGACTTCTGAATCCTGGGTGTAATAGAGACCCCGCCCCGCCCCGCCCCGCCCCGCCCCCGGCCGTCCCCTTCGGCGTGCGGCATAGCAGAGAGAAGTATATTGAGGACATAGGGGATCGGGCCCGGCAGCCTCTGCGGCACGCTCCTGACTCATTCAGAGCTTCCCGTCAGCGCTGGCCGGCGCACAGAGCGGCCCCGCGCCGCCCCGCCTCGCCCTGCCCGGTGCACGCAAGGTGAATAAGTCCCTGTTCCTCTACTCTCCTCCTCTCTGCCCCTGCCTGGCTGTTCCTCGAACACCGCGCCGTGACGTCACCAGGTGGGAGTGCCTGCCTGTGCCGTGGCTGTGGCTCCCCGCCCCGCCCCGCAGCCCGAGGCGAGCCGCGCCCGCCGCGCGCCATGAGGAAGCCCCATCCCAGCAGACCGCGCGGCCCAGAGGCGAACGCTCTAGATCTACGGAAACAAGGGCGTCGAGCAGCAGGGGACACGGTTTACGGCACGGCTGTTGATATATTTTATTTCTGACCCCATTCTCTCTCCTCTCTCTCCCCGCTCCCCCTGGCGGGCGGGTGTCCGGTGTCGTTGGCACGATACTCGATCAGGTAGTGCGGCAGCGGGCGGCGCGGTGGCGGTTGTGACGAGGCTCCCCGATTGGCAAACGCGTTTCTGCCTATACCCTCTCCATCACCATCCCCCCGGGTACTACCCGGTCCCAGAGAGCCCAGACAGGATATCGAGAAAGTGCAACCCGATCCTGGCCCGGGGCCGGGGCCGGGCCGGTGCGTCGGGCAGGCTGCGCGCGCGGTGCGGTGCTGCTGGTGCTCCCGTAGGCCATGCTCCATGTCCTTCGGCGAGCCACCTGCAGCGCGAGGCGAGGCCTCTTCACTCCTGCTGCCCGTGCCGGGCCGACCGGAGGAGAGGGAGAGGAGTGCGTCGTGTGGAGAGAGGCGGGGAGCCGCGAGAGAGAGGGAGAGGTCAGGGCGGCGCGGCGCAGCGGCCCTTCATTAGGACCCACAATGGCGCCTTGCCCCGCCCCGCCCGCACCTCTCTCTCTCTTTATTGTGTGCGCCGGCGGCCGGGCGGGCCGGGGCCACTTCATTGTGGGGACAGCAGCAGCCCCGCGGCCCATCCCGGCCGCCCCGCCCCGCGCCCAGGGGGTCGTTTTGGGGACCCTTCGGGGTACCGTTCAATGGGCCTTTGTCGCCGCGTGCTGCTGCTGCTGCTGCGGAATCGGCGTGGCGTGCACATCGACGCGACGCGCAGCGGGGGAAAGTCGCGGGGCGGGGCGGGGCGGGGCCGGAGCTCTGCCTCTGGTTCCCATGCCCCGCTAAAGGACAAGCAGCGCTCGTGGGGACGTGGAGTTGTGAGAGGGCGTTAGCGCCACTGCAGGCGCCGCACTCTCTCTGTCCTCCTCCCTCTTCCTGCGGGAAGCTATGCCCTGCTCCGCGTGATTGTATTACTTTGCGTGTGCGTTAGTGTGTGCTAGAGAGAGAGGGAGAGAGAGATATATGGCCGGCGGGTGCTTGTACGTGCCGCTGTGCTGCGTGCAGAGGGCGCTGCTGCTGGTCTGAGCGGTTGCAGCCGTCTGATTCCGAAGATCGCTCTTCTCGCGCTTCCGTCCTTTCCGCACTCATGGGGCCCTGCCATCCCCGACATAAGGCACCGCCGTTGGTGCGACAAGGACGGACTCGAGAGTGATGCTCGGAATCGCGCGGCAGGGCGATGCGTAGCAGGTAGAGGTACGAGCTCCCCACGGCCCCGCTATCAGAGTGCTCCAGGGGCAAAGTCATTGCCGAGACGGTGGCATCATTACTACTCGACATACCGCGTTCGCATAACAGGGACGGGACGGTACAGGACGGGCTGGTCTCGCGCGTGTCGATACGTCGATAGTACACTCGATACTATCGATACTGCACGCGATACCCGACCGTTATACATGTGGTGGCTAACAGCCGCCCCGGTGATTATCTCTCCTGGAGACTGTTGTTGTTGTTGTAGTGGGAGAGGGACGCCGCGCCCGGGGCAGCGGAGCAGGCTCTGTCTGTAGGGCGCGGTCCTAACTAGTGTCATTACGACTTCCGAGCGCTTGGGATTTGATGATGATACACTCACACATGCACACATACGCACACACACGCGGGCGCTAATATCCAAACAAACTCAGCCGCGCCGAGGGGTCCTTGTCCTTCACTACGAATTCAATCATCAGGGTACACCAATTTTCCTGATTTTTCTGAATTTTTTCTTTGTGATTTTCCTGATTTTTGCTGATGTTTTGCAGATTTTCTTCTTGATTTTTTCTTGATATTTTTCCGACTCTTTCTGAATTGTTCCTGATTTTTTCTGATTGTTTCCTGATTTTGTTTTAGGCTGTACACTGATATTTTTTAGAGTGAAGGACCACTCGCGAGCCGCTTGGCTCGATCGAAAAATAAGATGTCTGAACCTCTCTTTGTCGCGGGCGTGCTATTACTCTCACGGTCCGTGTGTGTGTATACGTGTGACCACAGAGCGACCCCGTCGCGTCGGCGGCTAGGCTAGACGAGGCGACACCGATGCATACCCATTTATACCAGCGTTTAGCGGTACTCGACCTGCTCTCGGTTCTGTTCCGCTGCGGCCGCGGCGCCGCGGCAGCAGAGCTGATTCAGAAGAGCGCTCTTCTCGCTCCGCCTCTCTCGCACCCGAGCGGCGCAAACCACGAGTGCGAGAGAGACAGAGCGAGCTGAGCGCTCCTCTGAATCAGTATAGGCGAGGCGCGCCGCGGTGCACCGCGCATGAATGGTCAGGAGGCTGCAGGAGACACGTGTGCCGCTTTACTCGCCGCTTTATTCACCGGGCAGAGCCGATATGAACCATCATGCACACCTCATTACAGCATGCTAGCGCCGCACCACCGGCTCGAGTCGAGAGAGTATATTCAGATGAGCGGTAGTGGCACTGTGCTCTCTCTCTCTCTCTCTCTCTCTCTCTCTCTCTCTCTCTCTCTCTCTCTCTCTCTCTCTCTCTCTCTCTGTCTCTCTCCCCCTGTGTGTGTTTCGCTCCACCGCGGGGGCAGCAGATGAATCAGTGCGTGGTGCCTCTTAACATGCGTCCTAACGGGTGCCAGCCAGTGCGGATGCCGGCTGAGCGCGTGTGTGTGTGTGCCGAGCCGGGTGAGCGGGTAGCAGGGCTCAGTGGGTGCCACGGTGCCCGCTCCATGTGGTACAACCATGGTACCTCTCCTCTCCTCTCCTCCATAGGTATTTGCTGCACATGCATGCTGCTGCTGCTGCTGCTGCTGCTGGTCTGGATCTCAGAGTGGTGATGATATGTTGCTGGTTATGAGGGACAGCAGCAGCAGCAGCAGCAGCAGCAGCAGCAGCAGCAGCAGTCATTCGGCTCGGACCGTCAGGCATCCTGGACCACACCGCAGTACGCTCTGTACGTGCGGATTTGCGGACGCTGCTCACACAACCTTCTCTTTCTCTCTCTCTCTCTCTCTCTCTCTCTCTCTCTCTCTCGAGAACCATGGTGGAGTGAAGGTGACAGTGGCGGAGCTGCTGCTCAATTTATAATTTTTGATATTGTTGGAGCGCGTGTGTGTGTGTGCCGAGCCGGGTGAGCGGGTAGCAGGGCTCAGTGGGTGCCACGGTGCCCGCTCCATGTGGCGGTGGTACAACCATGGTACCTCTCCTCTCCTCCATAGGTATTTGCTGCACATGCATGCTGCTGCTGCTGCTGCTGCTGCTGGTCTGGATCTCAGAGTGGTGATGATATGTTGCTGGTTATGAGGGACAGCAGCAGCAGCAGCAGCAGCAGCAGCAGCAGCAGCAGCAGCAGCAGCAGCAGCAGTCATTCGGCTCGGACCGTCAGGCATCCTGGACCACACCGCAGTACGCTCTGTACGTGCGGATTTGCGGACGCTGCTCACACAACCTTCTCTTTCTCTCTCTCTCTCTCTCTCCCTCTCTCTCGAGAACCATGGTGGAGTGAAGGTGACAGTGGCGGAGCTGCTGCTCAATTTATAATTTTTGATATTGTTGGAGCGAGATTCAAGGAATTTTTGTGCTGGAACGGGAAGGAGGACTCACAGTGCAGCTACGATCAGTGTGGTTCTGAGAGGAGACGGAGCTTGAAGGCCGATTTACGAGTTGTGCTGCTCGGGAGGGCACCTATTGAGGTTAGGTTCCCCTTGGACAGAAGCATGGGGACGAAAAACAAGCCTATCAGACTTGACGATGATCAGCTGTCTCAACTTACATGTCAAATCACTGAAGCCTTGAAGGCTCAGCTATTTCAACGTGAGGAAGAGGTCGATAAGAGACTGACAGGGCTGGACACCAAGACAGATGAGCTTGAGCAACACAATAGGCTAGAAAACCTGCGCATATTTGGAGTGAAAGAAGAGAGTGGTGAAGATACTGATAAAATAGTAATAAATGTGGCATTAAAAGCTAAAATCAAACTGAATGCAGCAGCCATAAGCAGGTCGCATAGAGTTGGCCCAAGAGCTCCTGGCAAAACCAGAGCAATCATAGTGAAGTTTGTTTCGTATGCAGATCGAAAAAGATTATTTGAAGCAAAGAAGAATTTGAAAGGAACAGGAATCACCATAAGAGAGGACCTCACCATGATTAGGCAGCAGATATTGAAGAAGGCAACTGATAAATTTTCTATGCAATGTGTTTGGTCCAACAACGGTATTATAATTGTAAAACATGAAGACAAATATCACAGGTTCAAGACCATGGCTCAGCTGGATGATTTTATTTATGAAACTCTTTAAATGCTTATCTAGAATATAGTTTCATATTTGCCATACAGTGTGCTGGCTAAATTGAGATTGTATCACGGCTGCCATGGTGAAAGACCAGAAATCTAAATATTCCTTGGTTTTGTTTTGTTTTGTTTATTATGTTTTGATTTTTCTTTTCCTCTCTGAAATTGGTTCTACATATTGCTTCTGTTTGTTGTATATAATACAGAACTAATCAAACTCCTCTGTTCCAGACCCTTTATTGATCTCCAAACACTTACTTTAATGCGACTTCATGCATATATATTAATTATGAGCCAGTACTGCCATGTATAAACACCTTTATGGACTCCAGTGACAGCCTAAAGGATTATATTGAAAGCATTGAAGACAAACACCAAGAAGCATTAAAGGTTATTCATATTAATGCACAAAGCCTAAATAATGATGAGCACTTTCAGGAGTTTTGCTATTATTTCCAAGATAGCAAGATAGATATTATTGCAGTCAGTGAGACGTTTTTTAAAGATTCCAGTCAAATTGATATTGCAAACTATAATGTGTTTAATGTAAACAGAAAAGACAGAGGAGGTGGTGGAGTGGCCATATATGTTGGAAATTGGATTAAAGCTAGACCTTTGATCTCATCAGTGGGAGAGAACATGAAACCTGAATTTGTTATGCTGGAAATTGAAATGCAAGAAGAAAAAATTCTCTTAGTGAGTATTTATAGACCACCAGGTGTGGGCTATATGGAAACTGTTTTAGATGCTATGTATCATAATATAATGAACTATAAGTACTGCATATTGTGTGGGGACTTGAATGGCAGATTTAATAGTGGTTCCACTGAGACTGAAATTATTGAAGAATTTTTAAAGCTGTGTGGCATCACAAGAATTCCTTATGGTCCAACATACCATATAATTAACATGAATGGTATATGTGACTCAGAGCTGGATGTGATAGGTACAAACTGTGATGATTTGGTTATTGACTATGGAAAGAGACCTGCCCCAGGGTTTTCTAACCATGATTTAATATATGCTGTGATAAATATCAAAAAACCAAAAAGAGAGCCGAAGACTGTGACATATAGGGATATGAGTACTTTTGTGCCGGAGTTATTTGACAGAGAGGTACAAGAAGTAGACTGGTCTGACCTATATAGTGAACTTGATATGTCTGAAAAAGTAAAAATATTTAATGAAAGGCTTCTGTGTATAATAGATAGGCATGCCCCATTCAAGACAATCAACGTGAAGTCAAAAAAACCTCCATGGCTCTCCAAAGACATTGGGAGGTTATGTAAGAAGAGAGACAAACTGAGCGCAAAATATCTTAAAACGCAGAAAGACACTGACAAAGCTAAGTATAAGGAAGCAAGAAACAAAGTTAACCAAGCAAAGAGGAACGCAAAAATCAGATACTACTACAGCATCTTCCAAGATATGAGTCAGAAAAACCAGATGTGGTCAAATATTAAAACACTTGGTGTCAATAATAAAAGCAGTAAGTCTGAATCTAGAAGTGATCTCCCTGTAACCCCAAATGAGCTGAATAATTATTATTTGGGAGTTGGTAAGGTTAGTGAGGAAAAAGCTATAAAGGATGAATGTGAAAAATATTTCAACACTCCTCGACCAACTTGTGAACCATTTCACTTCAAGTATATCTATCCTCATGAAATTATTAATGTCATTCAAAGTATTAAATCTAAAGCAGTGGGACCGGATTTAATATCAATAGTCTTTATCAAACACTGTCTACTTTCAGCCTTACCAGTGCTAGAGCATATCTTTAACTTTAGCCTTCAGAATGGTGTTTTTCCAGAGGATTGGAAGAGAGCTAATGTAAGACCCATTCCAAAGAATAAAACACCGACACAATGTAAAGACTTTCGACCAGTGAGTATTTTATCAGTAGTTGGCAAGGCTCTAGAGAAAATGGTTCACCAGCAACTAAATGGATATTTGCTTGAAAATAATTTATTACACCCACTGCAATCTGGCTTCCGCAAGCACTGTAGTACTACTTCTGCTCTAATTAAGGTTTCAGATGACATCAGAGAGGCCATGGACAAGAGACAGCTCACCATACTTGTACTACTTGATTTAAGCAAAGCCTTTGACTGCGTCCACCATCAGCTTCTATTGGCAAAAATGAACTCACTTGGTCTCTCTAGGTTTGTTATTAAATGGTTTGAATCTTACTTGTCTGGGAGGAGTCAGAGGGTGCTATGCAGTGAAAAACTAATCTCTGAATGGGCTTCTATTATGTTTGGTGTGCCTCAAGGCTCAGTCTTAGGCCCATTGCTGTTCTGTATTTATATTAATGATCTACCGGAAGTACTTAAAGATTGTTCAGTGCATCTGTTTGCTGATGACACTCAAATTTATACTCATTTTAATGTGCATGAAGCTGCTGCTGCTGTCAAATTAATTGAAGAAAACATTATCAGTATAAGGAATTATCTACAAAGGCACAACCTGATGCTTAATATTGATAAAACTCAGCCAATAATTCTTGGTACTGGAAGGTATCTAAACATGTTACAGGAAAATGATGCTGTCCCCCTGATTAATATTAATGATGTTTCTTTACCATTCTGCAAATCTGTTTGTAATCTAGGTGTTACCTTTGATCAACGGCTCAGCTGGGAGTGCCATGCTAATACTGTTATTAACAAAGTTTTCTCTACCGTTGCACAGTTAAGAAGAAACATAGACTTTCTCCCACCTAATGTGCGGAAAGTGCTGGTAGAAACTCTACTATTCCCAATGTTTGATTATGGCTCTGAACTTTTTACAAACGCTTCAGAATTGGTTACTAATAAGCTTCAGAAGGCGCAAAATGCTTGTGTACGGTTCATCTCTGGAACAAAAAAATTCGATCATATCTCTCCAGTCTATAAGGATTTAAAAATTTTAAAAATAACTCAGAGGCGATCCAGATCTGTTATCTCTCTGCTTTGGCGTACTTTTAAATTTAACTGTCCATCTTACATCAAAGAAAACTTTTTACAAATGAAAGACGGCATACATAAATCAACCAGGTCTAATAAACAGCGCCTCATCATTCCTCAGCATCGCATTAATAAATTTAGCCACTCATTTCATGTTACAGCTTGCAGGCTTTGGAATGATCTTGAAATTTACAAATATCAACATGTGTCACCTTCAACATTTAAAAATATTGTAACTAAAATGCTCTTTGATTTACAGTAGGCCATTAATTTCCTTTTTCTCGTTTGTTATCTTGCAATTATCTATTATTTTAAACTCATGCATATTACTCCAATCTGTAGTCCTCTGTGTGGTCCTCAGTTGGGGAGGTTCTAATCAACTTAATTCCGTTTTATTGTAAGCCTCTGATGGGGACATTCGTACCATCATGCAACGTGGTTCTTCTTATTGTATCTCTGTATTACCAAACCGGCTGGGGATACCCTGTGTAAACTATTACTGTAAGTGCTTCTAAAGTGTCTGTCTGGAAAAAAAACAAATATTTTGAAAAAAAATGTTATTCTGTAGATAGAGAGAGTGCGGTCTGTACTGTTACAAGACTTTTTAGTCTTTTTGGCACAGACCCAAATAAACTTATTTCAATTTCAATTTTCAATTTCTCTCTCTCTCTCTCTCTCTCTCTCTCTCTCTCTCTCTCTCTCTCTCTCACTCACACGCACGCATGCCGGGCCGGGGCAGGGCGGAGGAGGAGGAGGAACAGT
>JAHWGI010000658.1:0-37561 GCA_029379305.1 Frankliniella fusca | reverse complement strand
CCACGAAGTGGTACAGCTTGATGAGAGTAGATGTACCTCTTACATCAACGATGCGGTGCAACGAAGCTTCCTCTCGGGAGATACATAACATCAAAAAAACCGTTCCATCAGCTAACCCCCGTCCTCCATCATCCACCGTCATTCATCACCCAGCGGAAGCGTCATTATTAGCGGATCGGCCCACAGGAAATTGGTATGCATAGAGCTGAGGACCAGGCCGGCAAACCAACATCCCAAATATATCTTTCTTTTATAATATTTTCCTTATTTCCGCGGAGGGCCCAAAAGCAGAAGTTTCTTCACGTCCGCTCACCTGCACGAAGCGCTCGCTGGCCGCCACCACGCTGGTGTGCATGTCCTGGCATATCGCCACGAGTCCGGCGCGCGTCGCGTCCGACATGTCGATGCCGGGGATGTCGCTGAGGAAGCGGGTCGCCACCGACTGTCGGGGGAAACGGAACTGTTGTGAGAAGCGGGGTCAGATTTAGACGGCGGGAATGTTCCGGACGCCGCAGCTTTTACCTGGAGCGCTGAGGAAGGGCCAGGTGCTGAACCAGTCGATTGTGCAGCAGTTAACGAGCGCGGGAAACATCCGCAGCCGCGCGCGAAACGCGTCCCCGATAGGACTGGTGTTTGAACGAACCAGGACAAAACAAAGTCAAATCGCTGAAAGACTGGCGCACAACGCAACGTCCGTAACAGTTGTCCTATTTCGTTTTTGTTTTTCTCCTTGCTAATAGAGCTGTGTGAATCGAGGTTTTTGCCTTCACATAGAACCAAAACCGAAAAAATTCGAATCAACTCGAAATAAAATCGAATCGAATCGTTTAAAATTCGAGTTCGAATCGGAGAAAATTTAAGTCCGAATCGAAGAAAATTGTAAATTTTACCAAAAAATGAAACGCACCATTTTAAATAACGAAAATATGATCCGGTAGCGCAGTTCTGCTACGTACGGATATCGCACTTATTCAAGATCCCGGTGTGATTCGAAGTCAAACCGAACATTATTCGAAAGTGTCGAATTATTCGATATTCGAATCAGACAAATTAGAACTCGATTCGAATATCCCCGATTCGATTCGAATTCGAACAATTCGCACAGCTCTACTAGCCAGTCGGCTTGGCGAACGACCTCATGGTGATGATGCAGTGCAGGTTGCTCTTGACGGTGCGCTGGTACGCGGAGAACATGTTGGAGCGCGTGGCCTGCAGCCCCTGCTCCGTCACCACGCCGCGCATCAGCTGGTAGATCTTGTCCAGCTCCTCGGCCTCGTAGATGTTTGGCACGTCGCCCGAGCTGAGCACGCTGTTGACGTCCTCCAGGAAAGACTCGGACTTAATCTGAACAGAGAAAGTGATCGTATAAAATGCGTGAGGCGGCGGCGGCGGGCTTATACGTAAGAAATAGCGCTTGACGAGAAGCGCGAGCAAGCAGTGGCCGCCCGTCGCCGCTCTCAGCAGAGTGCCCCGTGGGCGTCTCTGGAAACAAGTAGCGGACGGGAAAAAAAAGATTGGGAACATTACTCGCGCCGTCAGGTCCCGCTGGGGCGGGGGGCGCCTGCGGCGGCAGTCGAGGCCGTCCCGCCGCGCGGCCGTGCTCGGCGGGCGGGCCTATCCTCTCGGTGACAGGGGCTCCGATCCCTTCCCTACTCCGCCTCCCCCCCCACCCTCCACTCCAGCATCCCGTATTCCCGCGCGATTCGGTGCGCGACGAATCCCATCTATCTACAACATGAAAGGCCGTGAGGAACGGCAAAGCCGTCACATTGCGGCGAAAGAAGGCGAACGTGCTGCTAGAGAAGAGGACCCCCTCTACATTCACCCCCACGCTCGCGTTCATTTTCTTTTTAAATAGTGAAGCTACGCGCGGCCTGCGAGCCTGATGCCTTCATCGAGCGTTTCAAAGGAATACTTATCATCAGTTGCGGGTCTGCCCACCCAAGTGGCCACGGTGTCGTGTACGGATGGCGCGAGTCGACAGACCCACATACCCGTCGAGGGGGAAACAACTCTGAATTTTGGTGTTAAAATTTTTAAAATTTTGTAAATCTTCGGGAATTTTGTGAATTTTTGTTTGGTTTCATAGATTTTTTCTGATGTTTTGCTTGAATTTCACCCAAGATTTTGTGAATTTTTCTGAGTTTCTTTTTTTTGCATTTTCCATAATTTCTCTCAATTTTCCTCATTTTTTTCTGAATTACGAGGTATACAAAGCTTTCAGAGTTGTTTCCCCCTCGACCCGACGTACCTGTGTGTCGGAGAACAGGAACACGGTCTCCTTCATGTACAGCCCCGCCTTGAGCAGCACATGCTTGAGGTCCTCGCGCCAGTCGACCGGGCCGTAGGTGCGGCTCAGCACCACTTGGAAGCACGTGAGGTCCAGGGCGAAGGCGGCGAGCCGCGTCAGGCTCTGGCGCCCTGCAACGACGGCGTATTAGTCAAGCCAAGGCCCCGAGGGCGCCGGCCCCGCGCCGCCGGGGTGGGCTCTGGAAGAGGGTCGCGGAGAAGAAGGGAGAGAGCCCCGGGGGAGGGCGTCTGAGGCCCGGGTGAGCCGCTGGGCCGCTGGGCTCTGGGCCGCCCACCCCAGGCAAGTCACCCGAGAGTCGACGGAGAGCAATGGAAGCAAGACGGGGATATATAGCGAAGGCATAGGAGCGCCGGGGAACAGCGCCACGTGCCGTTGGTGGGGCGCAGAAGCGAAGAGAATGCGACCCGACCAGCCAGCAGGACACCGAACAAATACTGCTTGTCGGACTGTGAAATCGTGACGAAAAAGGATTTCCTGCTTGCGACCGTCAACAAGCCATAGGCCTACTCCTCTCTTTATTGGCGATGAGCGGCGAGGAGAGGCGCTCGTCAGATGTTGCCCAGGATCCAATAAAAAAAAAGCTCGCGCTCGCGCTCGCGCCGCCTGGCCCTGCCCGCTCACCCGAGCCGCCCATGCCGAGCAGCAGCGCGTTGCCCTGCGGCTGGCGCATGATGCGGGCGATGCGGCACACGTGCTGCACGGCGTCGGTGAAGAGCACCAGCTGCCTGGGCACATCGCTCACCGCGTTGAACTCGTCCAGGGACTCGACCAGCGTTCTGGTCAGCTGCGGCAAACAACAAAATTTCCTATACAAAATAATCGAGTTCTGATTATATTATTATTATAATTTTTTTTTGTTTTTTTGTCTTGGTGTGGCGGGCGGCAGCCTGCTGCTAGTTGGAAATCGCTTACCTTGTCCACGTCTGTGATGCGAATGTACTCCCGCTCAGGATTGGTCAGATCGCAGAAGTACAGGGCGTCCTCGCCGACGGGGTCCTGGTTGAAGCGCGTCCGCAGGACGGCGCGGAGCCGCTCGCTGAACCACGTCCTGTCCTTGTCGTTCACCAGCCTGTCCTGCGCGTGTCGAGCAGAAATGAAATTGAAAATCGAACCTCCGGAATCAAGTGGTACTTGATATCACTGTCTCTCCTGAGCAGCGCGACGCGACTCTCACCTGGTAGACGCGGAGGTTTTCGTGGTACCAGAGCACCAGGAGCTGGTCCAGGGCGGTGACGTTCTTGGGGTTGGCCATGAGCACGCCCTGGAACACCTTGCTGAGGTCGCGCAGGTTGAAGGTGTAGTGCGTCTTGGTGGGCGTCGGCAGCAGCTCGCGCAGCACCACGTCGTAGACGTCCAGGCTGGCGCGCACGAGGCGCTCCCACTCGTCGGCCAGTGTTTCGGTGCGCGACAGCCACCAGCGGGAGATGGTGCCGAAGACTGCAATCTAGGCGCCCAAAGAACAGCTCAACTTCACGTGGACGTAACGTTTAAGGGTAAAGTGAGATTTGGCTTTTTATCACGCATTTTTAACGTTCAATACTGTCTAAATGGTTGCACTCAGGCTAATCTGGACCTAACCAATGAATTCCCCTAACTTTTCTGCTCCCTAGACAACCCTGGATTACTTTCAAGTGACAGTTTTCTGTTTTAGCTAATTTTTTAAAAGTTTAGTCGACATTGGGGCTAAAATTCTCGCGCGCATGGTTTTCCAGTCAATTTTGTTTCAAAAAATCTGAAAAAAAATTCACACTTAAAGAATGTCCAAATGAAGAACTTATAAGCGGCAGATCTCAAAGAAATCCATTCTGTGATTTTTAATTTAAAAACAAATCAAGATTCATGACGTTTTTCATGCCGTTTTCTGACATTTCATTGACCATTATACTAAATAAACAAATTTCATTTGGACAAAAACGCGTTTATAAGTTCTAGCCAATATATTAATGATCATTTTAAGCCACCAAAGAAAATTCTATCTCTAACGTAGCCTGAGATATCATGCGCGCAAGCTCAAAAAACAGGTTCTGAGAAAAACGGCTTCGAAGTTTACAGAACAGTTTGCCCCTCAGCCCTTCCAATCCCACTTTCTTTCTTCCCTCCGCTCCGCTGGAGCCTGCTGGCGAGTTTTGACGTTGGCACTCAAACTTTTGAAGCGCGCATGGTATGTATGTTCATTTTGGGAAAATTCTCAGTTTCGCAGAACATTGAATAAAAAATTCCTACGTCGATTTAAGGGTGCTGTGGGGCCAAGTATGGTCAGGACCGGTTGAACCAAGGTCCAAAGAGTCAAAAAAATTAAACCGAAAATCGATTTTTTTCACTTTACTCCCCCCTTAAATAAAACTAGCACACATCGAGTCATGTCTTGCAACAACGGAGCCAGGTCAGACAAAATTAGATCGGACAACCCTTTTTCACGACCTTTCACGCTAAGGCATCATCAAAATAAAACTTGATGGCAAGGCCTTGAAAAAATCATGCTTGTGAGTCATGTGATCTGCCATGAAGGATTCTCGTCGAAGATGGCGGCGGGTGGCGGACCCAAAACAAAGCAGAAGACGCGCCACGAGGCATCGAAAATTACTCTAAGATGCAAAACATCGCGTTCTAATACGTCTCAAATTTCACCGACAGGAAGCACAGAGACGTGTTGGCTAGCAGTGCCTGCGATGGGGGCGCGCCCTCTGCTTTGTTTTGGGTCGCCGCTACGCTCCGCCACTCACCGCCATATTGGACGGGAATCCTTCATTACATCTCCGGACGTTATATATGTATACCGCTGAGAGATTCCGTCCAGGAAACAAAGCGTCGCTTGACTTCACCTTGCTGGCCTCCTCGAGCTCCGTGAAGGCCAGGTAGTGGAAGTGACGCATGACGCGGGGGGTCACTGGGTTGCGTCCGCCCCCCGGCGGACCCATAGCTACCACCAGGTTCACGTCCACGATCTGCCGGAACTCGCCGACAGCTTTCCGGTCGTACCATCCTGCACGAGAAAAAAAAAAGTATGACGAAAACCGAAAGTTTTCAAAGTGTAATAAGATGTTTGGTGCCAAACCGACCCTGGAAGTCGAGCCACTGACGGATGAGTTCGATGGGCGGCTGCGCGCCGTACACCTCCAGGGCGGGCATGTTAAAGTCGTCGATAAACAGGACCTGCCTCTTGTTGGGCGGCGGCCCGAACACGCCCTTCCTGCGCCGGTCCAGCTTGGCGTCTATGACATCCTGCGGTCGAATGGATATATTCCGTAATGAGACTTGCTCCTGACTCGTGAGAGTAAGCACCAAGGGGTGTGGAACTGGAAACGATATGTGTACGCCGGTATAAACAATACGGAACAATATCAAAACAATACGAGACAATATACACTACAAAGTGACACTTTTGGACAGAATTAGAAAAAAAGTTTGCATTTTCAGCGTTTTCAGAGAAAAATTAAACATTACGACCCCCCACACCTGATGTCATTATTAGTCCCTTGGCGACAAAATCTCATTCAAGGGCACAGTTTTCGCATAAATTTGTTCAGGTCTGTTGTATAGGGTATTCCGCTGGAACGAAACCGCAACCTAAATAAGAAAAGCACGACCAACAGATGTTTCCTCCTGGGCCCTGATTGGTCAACGGTGACGTCACTGTAGCGATCAGCCAATGAGCGCGAAGGAGGAAACAGAGCCGACGGTCGTGCTTTTCTTCTTTAGGTTCCGGTTTCATTCCAGCGGGATACCCTACTGTCTTGTTTTGTCTGTATACATCTTCTTCCTGCGCCGCTCGCTCGAGCGGAATGGCCTATTGTCTGGAGACAATCATGGGTACACTTTTTGGGCCTGTTCCTCACCCCACGGCTAGCACTAATGTCACGACAAGCTATTTTTATTTTATGAGCCGAGTTGCCGGGGTGCAGACGCACACCGCTCGCTCACCTGGATCTGCCTGGCTGAGGTGCGCGCCGAGAAGCAGAGGAAGTCGGCGATGAACTTGTTGGGCAGCCCGCGGTCCAGCTTGGCCACCACGGTGAGCGTCTTGCCGGTGCCCGTCGGACCCACGCACGCCACGTTGTGGCCGCTCGTCACCAGCAGGTCGAGCATGGCCTCGCTGCGCCGCATGTCCAGCGTGGGGACCTCGATGTCTGCGAGGAGACACAAGAATTCAGTAAAAAGCGGCAGGGAAACGTGAACTCGTTTCTTGACGGAGTGGCGCGGTCCGCGCGGCGCCCACCCGAGTAGCGGATGTCCTTGGGGATGACGAACGGCTCCTCGCCCTGCATCCAGTGCAGCCAGCGCGGCGGGGCCGGCTCGCCGTCCTCCGTGGGGTCCTGGAAGCCGCCGTCGTGGAGGCGGTAGTCGTGGACGAGGCCCTCGGCGGGGAAGGGCGGGCGGTGCGCGTGCCGCGCCATGGTGGCGCGCAGCCACGCCGAGAGGCGCTCGCGCGTCGCGTGGTCCCCGGTCGCGCCCACCGACCACACCACGGAGAACGCCACCCACGGCGCCAGCAGCTCGGCTGCGCACGTGTCCAGGACATTAGCCGCCACCCAGGGGTACCTCACTCGAAAAAATCAGTGTACACTCTAACGCAAAATCAGTAAAATACGAGGGGGAAATAACCTCGGACTTTAGTGTACACCACTAATTCAACAAATTCAGTCCAATTCAAACAAATTCAAGTCAATTCAACCTAATTCAAATCTAATTTCAATTCAATTCAAGCCAATTCAAGCAAATCAAAACCCAATTCAGGCCAATTCAAACCCAATTCAAACCAATTCACACACTAATTCGGTCCAATTCATAGGCAATTCACAGCCAATAAGGCAATTCACATCCAATTCACGAAATTTGTACACCTAATTCAGCAGTTATTTCTCCCTCGGTAAAATATCAGAAAACAAAACAGAAAAATCAAGAAGAAATCAAGAAAACATTTTTAAAAATCGGGAAAAAACAAGGAAAATCACGGAAAATTAGAAAAAATTGAAAACTGGATGTACGCTTGAATTAACAGAAAAGGACCCCTCGCCCGCCACCGCCCAGGTGTACTCGGACGAACATACCCAGGTACCCTAGGTAAGTACATCCGTCCTAGGACAGAAGTACCCACGCCACAGCCCCTGGCCACAGCCCCTGACCACAGTCCAAGCGCCGAGCAAAATCCTCGTATTGTGCGAAACAGTTGGAGCCCCGCCTCCTGCGAAACTCCACTTTGAACCCCCATGCGCTGCCGTCGTCCGACAGGGTGGGGCCACGTGGCCCAAAAGAGAATATGAGCGCGAGCGAAGGCCTCAAACGGATTAGCAGGCACGGATGAGACAAAGGATTGGGAAATGAAGCTAGTCGGGCTCCAGCAAATGAAAAACGTGTCTTAGCTAATTTTCAGCTAAATTAGTCGGCCTTGCAACAAAAGACGCAAATGCCATTAGGGGTAATAATCTGCGCTCTTTCAGCTGAAATTCTTTCGAGAGCGCTAAAGAATCATTCACGAGCACATGATTTAATGCTTTGACTTTGTATTTTTACTGAGGGTAAACAGAGCAAACAGAGTTATGCAGAGCGCATGGTTCCGAGCACATACACTTCTCTCTCTCGCTGTAGGCAAACAGGGTGGTGCGGATTACACGGATATGCCCGTATACCCTTCTTTCTCTCCTTTCCTCATCCACGCAGTTCCTATCCTCGTCCCCCCTCCCCTCAAAACCTTTTATCAGATTTCCGATGTGGAGTGACCGTGGGAGATCCTAAATCCCCAAGGTGTTTGCCACCCACTCGCGAAAGACCCTCTATAAAAGTTGAATGGAGCTGATCGAGTTTTTAGCCCGCCCTTCTGCTTTGAAAAAGCATAAAAGCGGGCTTATGCAAACGACCTCGTGTCTGTCTGTGTGTCTGTGTGTCTGTGTGTCTGTCTGTTCCACTAGAAGGAGATGAGCTAGAGACTTGAAATTTTCAGGGTGTCTACAGTTTTACTCCTAGACAACGAAACGCCTACGGCAAATCCTGCCAACCCTCATTAAGGCACTGAAAAAAATTATAAAAGTTTTCACGGAATTAAAAAAAAATAAAATAATTCAACTTTTTCCAACCCCGTCGACCCGTACCTCTCCGGAAGCGTCTTTTCGCGTCTAGTTCAATGGTGCACACCGTTTTACGAAAAAATGGACCCAGCTCGCGACTACACTGTAAAAAGCACCCGTAATTGGTCCAGTTTTCAACTTTTCTCAACTCCATCGAGCTGCACCTTCCCGGAAGCGTCTTTTCGCGTCCAGTTCGATGGCGCCCACCGTTTTTCGATAAAAAGGACCCAACTCGCGACTACACTGTAAAGAGCACCCAAAATTGACCCACTTTTTAACTTTTACGAACCCCATCGACCCGCACCTCTCTAGAACCGTCTTTTCGAGCGCAATTCAGTGGTGCCAACCGTTTTTCAATTTCCAGTGTTGCCAATCGTCAAAACTCAAACATTTCGATTATTTTCGACATTTCTCGATATTTTCCGATATTTTCGACATTTTTCGTTGTTTTTCGATATTTTTTGATATAATTCGACATTTTCGATATTTTTCGACATTTTCGATAATTTTCGATATTTTTCGATAATTTTCGATAATTTTTGATATTTTTTTGAAATTTTTGATAATTTTCGATGTTTTTTGATATTTTGCGACATTTTTGACATATTCCGACATATTTCGATATTTGTAAACATTTTTGACAATTTTTGATATTCTTCGACATTTTTCGACATTATCCCTCATTTTTCGATGTTTTTCGACATTATCCATATTTTTCGATAGATCTCAACATTTTTGAGATATTTCGAGATTTTGCGACATTTTTTACGAATTTCTACATATTTCGACAATTTTCGACATATCTCGACAATTTTTGAAATTTTCGACACCCCTCGACGCCTATACCATTAAAATTGGTTCGACGAGCGTAATTCAGTGTTGCCAACTGCTGCCAAATAAAGTCCGAGTTCGGCCGTTCCATCTGAGGCCGAACTCACGTATTTCGACATTTTTTCGAGATTTCCGACTCCCCTTTTTTGCCGAGTAACTGACCGTTTAGTCACTATCGGCACGTTTTCAAAGCAGAAGGGAGGGCTGTAGTTTCGGTGGTTCACCGTTACAAACTGCCTCTTTCCGAAGAGAATGCCTTTACGGGCCGCAGGCCCGATCATTTACATGCTAAGAGGACGTTCTGTGTGACTTAGGGGTCGGGCCGAAGGCCCGACCGAACGCCGCCGGCAGGCCAAGCAGGCACGCCCCCTGCCGAACGGAGTTGCCTGCGTAGCAAAGCGGAGCTGGCAACGACGTTTGGCGGAAGGGCGGGCCTGCTTGTTTATACGTCGAAACCCCGTTAAACGCTCTGACAAAGTTACTTTACCGCGCCCAAACTTTATACCCCTCGGCCGGGCCGGGCCAGAGTAAACAGAACTGAGAAGTGCCACTGGGATAGCCCGAGCTCCGCCAATTTCCCCACGCCGCCCGGCTGCTGACTAGAAAGGTAGGAAACCTAAGACAAAAAATATGAACATTCTTCTCATCTTTTCCAAATTACGCGCTGAATTACCCCACGTTATGTGTACGCGTCCAACATATACACTACACACACATAATGTATGGAAATGAGTATCAAGAACAAATTCGCATTTGAAATATTTATCTCTTTTTGCCAACTTGTCGCCGTAATGTTGGCAACCGCTGTGCGCATTCGGGTCCCTTCGGGTGCCAAAAAATCGCCTCGGGCGCCCGGAGGGTCACAAGAGAGCTCCCAGCTTTTCTGACTTCCGGTCCTGATCTCGGATACTGTCTTGAAAGTTTTAGGATTTTTGTCTACATTTTGTAAACAAAGCACTGATATTTGGTAACCAATCAGAACCGGAAGTCGAAAAGCGGGGAGCTCTCTGATGACCCTCCAGAGCGCCCGCCGGCCGCATCCGGCCGCATTCGGGTCGACTCGGCCGCTCCGACTCCGGATTAAGGATTAGGGTGCTGACTAGACGTTAGAGCGCGCAAGTAGTAACGAAATTGGCGGCGCGGCGTAGCATGGGAGTGGTAGTTCTCTCTCAGTTCTGTTTTCTCTGGGCCCGGGCACTCACGCAGGAGGGCGAGGAAGGGCGCGGCGGGGGGCGGCCTGGGGCCGCGCAGGGGCGCGAGGCGCGCGTCCAGCAGGCGCAGGCAGCCCTGCACGAGGCAGACGTCGGACGACTCGAGGAACTCGACGGCGGCCAGCTCTCCGCGCAGGGCGGCCACGCCCCCGACCAGGTAGACGTCGAGCAGCGCGCGCAGGTCGGCCGCCAGCGTGGGCAGCGCTTCCAACCCGTGCTGCGGGGGCAGCGGCCAGAGCTATAGCGTGTGTTTCGACTATGAGGAAGAAGAATAGCGGAAGGAACAAACGCGTCCCGGTTGGCAGAGTGCATCACACATTTCCCACACTCGTACACCCACCACCACCACCCGCTCACGTGGTGTGAGGCGCTCTTCCGCCACTCCACTCAGGGCTCTTTTGTTCTACCCGCTTTCATCCTTCTTCCTCCGTTCGTCGAAACACACTCTGGGGGAAGGGGAAAAGGCGAGCGACGCCACTCCGACACCTCACAAAAACGCGTGCCCTTTCAGAAGAGCGTGGCCATTGTCCGCCCATCAGAGGCGCTTCGTGTTTATCGACATACTTTGGCGGTGAGGATAATCCCTCTAAGGCGGGTCCGGTGTCGGCTGACTCCACTAATTAGTTGAGCGCCAGGACCGGGTTGCGGACTGCGTGTAACTGAACTCCGAGGGGGAAACAACTCTGAATCTTAGTGTACAAACTTTGAGAATTTTTGGTGAATTTTTATGAGAATTATTGCTTGAATTGCACCAAAATTTTTGTGAACTTTTAAGATATGAAAAAAAAAATCCTGAATGTCTCTGAATTTTCACGAATTACGAGGTGCACAAAAATTTCCGAGCTGTTTCCCTGTTTCCTCGCCGGACTCCCACCTGGGGGAGGGTCTGCAGCCAGCTGTCCAGGAAGGGTGCTAGGCCCAGCACGCCGGGCTCCAGGTACACCATGCCGCAGCGCGAGACTGTGGCGGGGCTGGCCACCGCCAGGTCGGCCACCTCGAACATCATGGTCATGTGCTCGGTCAGCTTGATGATCTCGCCGCTCGTGAGGCACAGCTTCTTGTTGTCGTCCAGGACCGTATTCATGTTCTCGATCCAGACGGCGTCGACGGGGCCGTCGAACACGTACCAGCGCTTGTCCGCGTCGGTCTGGGCAGCGCCGGCGCGCACCAGCGACGGCAGGATGCCGTCCGTCCTGCAGGAAGAGAGAGAGAGAGAGAGAGAGAGAGAGAGAGAGAGAGAGAGAGAGAGAGAGAGAGAGAGAGAGAGAGAGAGAGAGAGAGAGAGAGAGAGAGAATTTCAAATTTTGAAATTTGACATATTTATTTTAAGACAATATACGAAACGGCTCAAAAGCCTGACTGCAGTCCGCTCCCCAAATTCAAAATAAATTAGGAGAGAGAGAGAGAGAGAGAGAGAGAGAGAGAGAGAGAGAGAGAGAGAGAGAGAGAGAGAGAGAGAGAGAGAGAGAGAGAGAGAGAGAGAGAAAATTTCAAATTTTGAAATTTGACATATTTATTTTAAGACAATATACGAAACGGCTCAAAAGCCTGACTGCAGTCCGCTCCCCAAATTCAAAATAAATTAGGAGAGAGAGAGAGAGAGAGAGAGAGAGAGAGAGAGAGAGAGAGAGAGAGAGAGAGAGAGAGAGAGAGAGAGAGAGAAATTGAAAAATTGAAATTGAAATTATTTTATTTTTAGACCACTAACAAAAGGGCTAAAAAGCCCCACTACAGTGAGCAGTCTGCTCTCTCACATTACATAGGTTTAATTAATACCAGTAACAGTACAATAGGAAAAAAAGAAAAAATAATAATAATAATAATTATGGAGAAAGTTATCACATGACAGCTGTTATAGGAGTACAAAGAGAAAAAAAATAACATTAATAGTTATAGAAGACAACTCATAATTACAGAGGTTTTAGAGTACGGTAGATGTAGCTTGACAGTAGCCTTCTAGTTTTATTTTAATTATATCTCTCTTAAGTGACATATTGGTTCTATAATTTAAATAGATGTTTACATTGAGTTGATTAAAAATTCTTGTTGCCTGCACACAAAATGAATTGTCATAAGTAGCAGTTCTGTGTATTGGGATTCTGAGGATGGTTTTATTTCTATAACATCTTGTGCTCTCATCTGTAGTGAAGGTAAACATTTCATAAAGATAACTGGGTGCTTTCAACTTAATTACTTTCCAGACCAGGCTTGCCAAGAAAAGTGTCTGCCTGTCAACCATTTTCAGCCACCCCAATTTTAAAAAGAGCGGTGTGACATGCTCATCAGCCCTAGCATTAAATATAAATCTAACACAACTATTCTGGGCTCTTTGAAGGATGCTCAAATTTTCTTTACTGATATCAGTCATTACACAAAGTCCATATTCCAGTATAGGCATTATTAGAGATTGGACAACTTTCTTTCTTATGTTTTGAGGCATTAGGTCTATATTTCTTCTGATTTGTGCCAGGGAGGCAAAGACTCTCTTCACTGTGCCATATACTTGCTCCTTCCATGATAATGTATTGTCTATTATCATGCCAAGATTTTTTACAGTGGTGCAGTAGTCAACCTCTTGATTATTTATTTTTATCCTAGGAATTTTGTCCAATTTTATTTCATTTATATATCTATTAGAGCCAATAATAATAGGTTGAGTCTTAGCAGGGTTAACATACAGACAGTGCTCCATCAAGTATTTTACAGTACTATTAATATCATTGTTAATTAGGCCAATCGCTGCATCCAAGTTTTCAATTTTGGAATGAATATATAGCTGAATGTCATCAGCATAGAGATGAATCTTACTACTGCTTAATACCAAAGACAAATCATTTATGTAGATGGAGAACAATAACGGCCCAAGGGCACTTCCTTGGGGCACACCATAGAGTATCTTCTCCCAGTCTGAGCGCCTGGTGTCACTTATTGATACCCGCTGGAATCTATCACCAAGATAGTTTTGCATCCACAAAAGTACTGAGTCCGAGAATCCAATTGACCTAAGTTTAGCCACCAGAAGTGAGTGATTGACACAGTCAAAAGCCTTACTCAAATCTAATAATGCTGCCACTGTTACTTGCCTTTCATCAATCGCTTTCCTTACATCATCAACAACTTTTATGAGAGCAGTGTTTGTGCTGCAGTGTTCTCTGAAACCGGATTGCATTTCAGACATTATTTTATAGCTGTTCAGATATTCAATAATTTGCTTATGTACTAATTTTTCAAGTGTCTTTCCAAGGCAGCTTATAATACTAACTGGTCTGAAATCTTTAAGTTCTCTTGGTTCTTGAACTTTTGGTAATGGTCTAATGTTTGCCATTTTCCAAATTATAGGATGTACACTTGATTGTAAGCAGTAATTAAACAGGTGTTCCAATACAGGCAGCAAGGGGTTTAATGCCCACTTTATAAACTTAATGGGTATATTATCCGGTCCAATAGCTGATGATGTAATGCTGTTAATTGCAACTTTTATATCTTGGGGCAAAATATATCTGAAATAGAAGGCGTCATGCTTGGGTCTTTGCTTCTCTAAATATTTTTTAGTGGCTCTATTACAAAGCTCTGTGTCTTTTGGCTCTCCTACATCTCTGTAGTACTTGTTCAAGTCATCTGCTTCAATGTTTATATCACAGCTGGTGTTTCTTTGTTTATTGTTTCCTAAAGATTTAATAGTTTTCCACATCTCTTTCATACTTTTGTTATTATTGAATAAATCATGATAGTATTTCATTTTGGCATTCCTTATTTCTTGCTTAGTTTTGTTTCTTAATTTTCTGAACTCTTCCAGGTGTTCTTCTTTCTTACTTTTGAGAAACTTTTTTCTTGTCTTATCTCTGATACTTATTAACTCATGTATACTACCATTCATCCAAGGTTGGTCGTTATTTTTAATTCTGATGGTTTTCAGTGGTGCATGATTGTTGATTGTGTGGATCATTTTACTATTAAAGGTGAACATCTTTTCATTGATATCAGTACAGTTATAAAGTTCACTCCAATCGAGGTTCTTCACATCTTCATTAAATTTTTCACAGTCAAAATGTTTCATTTCTCTGAAAGTGATACTTTTCTGTTGTGGCTTAGGTCTTTTTAAATTTAACACACATGCTATTAAGTCATGGTTTGAGAAACCCGATGCAGGCTGCTGCTCAAAATATGTCACTAAGTTTTTGTTGCAGTTAGTCGCAATCACATCAAGAGTTGAGTCGCAGTTCTTTATATGATAAGTTGGATTAAAAGGTATAGGTTCAAGATTACATGCTTCCAGCATATTTTCTAGGATTCTTGTTTCTGCTGACTGGCTACCAAACCTTGCATTCAGATCCCCACATATAACAGTGTACTTGTACTCACTCATATGTTTGTACAGTTCTTTCATAGCATTATCCAGATGTCCTACTTTTGGTGGTCTGTACATACCCATCAGCAGTAGTTTTTCAGACTCAATAACTATCTCCACCATTACAAACTCAGGATGCAAGTTTTCGCCTTCAGATTTGCAAATAGTTTTAGCCTTGATTCCTTCCCTGGTATATATTGCCACTCCACCTCCCCTCTTATTCTTCCTGTTAACATAAAATATATTGTAGCCTGGCACCTCCATCGTACTATCATCAGTGAAAAATGTTTCACTAACCACAATTACATCTATATTACTATTTACAAATAAATCACAGAATTCAGAGAAGTGAGACACATTGTTAAGAGATTGGGCATTTAAATGGACCATCTTCAGATATTTATTATATTTATCAGATACAGAGCAGATAAATTCTTTAAGAGTGGATTCCGTGTTCACAGCCATTTGAGTAATATATATTTAGATGACTAGTACAGTTATCACAGCATTATATCATTTTGGTGAAGTCCTCTTCATTTTCAATAGATATGAAATTCTTGTCAACCTTGTTCTTCTTAGCAAATATTTTTCCACTGCTGTACCAGATCACATTATAACCTTTCGGTCTTCCATATTGTTTTGCTTTCCACATAAGTTGTTTCCATTCAGGGGTTAGGTGGTTGTTTAGGTATACCTTTGTATTTGCATAGCCACGAGTTACTTCACTGCTTTTAATTTCAATATTCTTCTTTCTTCTAAGCCACTGATCCCTTGTTTTCCTCATGCTAAACTGAACAATAACTTTTGACGGCTCTTCCTTATTTCTTGATTTCACTCTATGAATTATATCAATGTCATAATTTTCATCCAGTTCAACATCAAGTTTTTCTGCAATGTTTCCCATGATCTTCATAAGGTCTTCACCTTCAACCTCTTCCAGCCCACTGATCTCAATATTTCTGTTTCTGGCGTATTGCTCACTTTCCCTTAATCTTTCTCGTAAGTTTTGTATGGTTTTATTGTTATCTTCTACTTTAACTTTCAGGTCTCTCACAGTTTTTTCTTGTTCTTCACATTTTACCAGCATCTCATCATACCTCTCACTCATGAATTGCACACTTGTTTTCAGCTCTTGTACAGAATTGTTGATGGTTTCTAATTGCTGAATGGGTTTGAGCTTTAATTCAATGGACATCATGAATTTCCTCATCTCTTCTGCAGTTATTGGTTTATCGTTACTGCTAGTTTGTTTTTCTTTGCGACATACAGCACATTTCCAAGTGGACCGATCCGCTTTCCTCCAAGAGGTTTCTGATATTCCAGAGCATGATCCAAAATGCAGTTTACATCCGTTGATACATAGTGCACCATCTGTCTGCACCTCTAATTTACAAGCTTGGCAGGTTTCACTCATTTTCTGCCGTTTTCTGCTACTGCTTGTTTATACTGTTAATGACAGACAGCGCCGTGCCAATAATTCACAATAGCAGCAGCAGGCAGAGCGGTGTCGACCATAACCTCACATTAACACTTGGGAAACTACAACTCTTCTGCACTCCTTGTGCTGACGGTAAAAAGATAAACTTCTTCACTCCTATCGTCCGGAAATAATTAATTTACTTGATAGTTAACAACTTTGGTGGATCTCATCTCTACTTATAACAAAATAGTAAATTTTCTGAGGAGCAGCTGATGCTGCGTGATGGCTGGCGGAGAGAGAGAGAGAGAGAGAGACAGAGAGACAGAGAGACAGAGAGACAGAGAGACAGAGAGACAGAGAGAGAGAGAGAGAGAGAGAGAGAGAGAGAATAGGAAGGGGTTCGGCGACTCCTCGCTCCGAGGTTGGGGCGCTGCTGAACCCGTGCGGAACCCGCGGGTGCGTACCACTCGTGCGTGACGGCGTCGAACTCGCCATACAGCTCCCCCATGGTAATGGACTTGGGGTTCATGACGTGGGCGTGGACGGGCGTGAAGGGCGTCCCGCTGGGGGACTGCTTCCCCGCCACCTGCGTCATGGCGGCGCGCAGGACCTCGTAGCACTGCAACAGAGGAGGCTTTTTGTGAACGATCACGGGGTAGAGGAGGGGTAAGGCGGTGGGCGCGGCCACGGGCAAGAACTATAATAGAGGACCAAAAGGGAAGGGGAGTGAGGGGAGGGAACGGCCCGACCGAGTGGCGTGGCCGTGGTTTGTGTGGCGCAGGGCGCCCGAGGGCGCCATTAGAACCATGTCCGGTATTCGAGGGGCTGAGCCCGGCCCACCACGGCCTGACACGGGGCGAGGAGCGGCTAGAGTAGAGACTGGAGCGCTGGACCCTCCAGTCTCTCCATTTTTTTAAAAAAAGAAAGTTTCTGAATTTAAGAAGAAAATGCTCTCAAATGTGACTATAAACTTCTGATATTGGTCAGAGGCATCTGGTCTAGTGCTTGTATCAAGAGCACTGCTCTTGCCTCAAGAATATTATGTATAAAAAAGAAGAAAGAGAAAACGAGAGGGTTCTTCGGGTATTCTTAATCCAAGCGCGAACACGCTCTTGTCATTTTAAAGATCAAGCTCCAGACGTGAGTAATTTCCTTAAATCGAGAAACGTCTGTTTTGGGTGAAGGGTGGTGCGGGGCGGGGCGGGCCAGACGTTCAGACCTGCTGACTCCACATGGCGCCAAGTCACGCGTGCCCCTTCCCCCCGGCCTACAAGGGAGGCGTAATTGTTTAGCCGCAGAAGCACGGCGATGGTCCGGAAAGCTTCCATTATGGAGGGACCCAGTCCCTGGGAATCCTCCACTAGAAAACCGGGGCAATCCAACCAAGGTATATAATTAAAAGCCCCGAACGCCCCACCCGCGAAACATAAATAAATAAAAGGAAAGAAAGGATTAAAAAAATCTCGAAAATGTTAAAATAAATGCAAGCAAAAAATCAAACGTAAAACTATGTCAAACATGAGCACACTTGCATTTAAAGTGAACTGCATCCCCGTGGATTCATCAAGAATTTCGCCACTAAAATATGATCATTCGTTGTACGAGTCTTCGAAATTTATAATTTTATTTAGTGTATCGGGACCACGTTGTACGAGTCTTCGAAATTTATAATTTATCCCGTGTGTCTGGACCACGTTGTACGAGTCTTCGAAATTTATAATTGTGCGTTTTATTGGAATTTATAATTCTATTACTATCTGGTCTAAAGTGGTGTCACTAGCTTTTAGCAATCGTCTCTGCGTTTGCACTGGTCAGGGTTCCTCCGACCCAACAGTCTCTCAGTCGAGGAGAAGAACGCGCGCGCGGCTCGCTTCGGGCTCAGCCGCAGCGACTCAGTGTTAAACGCTCGGGCCTGACCACACACAACGCGTGTCCGTGCCTCGCACAACACAGACACGCGTGAGGCTGCTTATCGGGATTTCGCTCGATCACTATTCTTGGCTTGATGATAGCGATGTGACAGACTAGGAAGTCTTATGCTCAAATGCAAAGAAACTCTAATTTGGATTTTATTATTTTTATTGGATAATTCGCAAAACAAGCACACTTTTGTTATACTCACTGTTGATGACAGGCGTGAAGAATCCTCAGTTATAACACACACTAGCACTGTCACTGATCAACACTGAGTGTCACAGGCACTGACACTTAATAATGAAAGCTCAACAAAATCACTATGAAGCCAATCACTAAAATCACTATGAAATAATCACTAAATAAAAATAGACACTGTAGCACAGAAGCACTGTTAATCCAGTAGGGCACTGATGTTCAGTAGTGAGCGGTGTGCCGCTATAGTAGTCACTAGTCTCTAATTATTCACTCGCGCCAGAATCCAAGTCCCGCTTCGCGAATCACGCTAAGTCCCGTTACGGTTGCGCGGGGCAGGAGCGCGCATGGGTCGAGCGTCTGCTACGCTAGGATGTTGGTTGCTCACTGGCGGGACAAGGGCTGCGCGGACGCGCGCGGACCGGGTCCATCGGCGCCCAAATATTCAAGAACGTTCTATAAGGTTCCATCTTACTTTCCATGGCGCAACCGATGTGTGGTATGGACACGTGCGCCCGTCAGGGTCACACCGGGTCGAAGGATCAGATCCCTGAGCATGCTTTAGCCTGCTCTCGCGCGCGGCAAAACAGTTCTAGGAATTTAGAGTCTCAAGTGCCGTTTGGCCCTGAAGGCAAAAAGCACGCCTTCCCCTGGACCAGTTAGGACCAGTATCGACTGGCGCGGTGCGCAATTGCGCAATAAAAAGTAGAGACCTGCGAGTTCTATTGTTGAACGAGGGGTATCTACTTACAACGCATTTGCACAAAATTATGATCAAACTGACCACGCTACACTGAAAAAAGTTTTCCTGTAAATCAACAGCAAAGTTGCTGTTCAGTTTTTAAATGACTAGTGTTGTTGTACAACAACATTGCCATGCAATAAACAAGTATTGTTGTCTATCAACAGCGCAAGTTGTCCGGTAACAGTAAAACTTGTAGAGGAACAGCAAAATTGTTGTGCAGAAACAGCAAAAGTTGTACACGAACAGCACAAGTTGTGCAGGAACAGCAAAAGCTGGTACAGGAACAGTAAATTTCCTGTTTTGAATTGACCACGACTCAGTTATCATTTGAGCCGAACCTACCTGCTAGGGGATTAGGGGTCACGGGGCCAACGCGTAAACGCGCAATAAGCCCGGCCTCCCGCGAAAAGTCGTCATTTGAGCCGCGTCATGCGGGCTGCCGGCTGCCTAGGGGCTCGGCCACAGGCGGCTGGGGAGGAACGGCGGGACGGCGCTGGACCGAGGTGCCGGCGGAGTCTTTTCGGAGGCAGGCTTTTTCCGCGCCTAAGGACCCCCGGCAAGCAAGGCCCAATTGACGACTTATAAGGATGGCTCAGGTAGACTCGGCTCAAATGATGTACGGCCTCTGATCTAAACAATCGAGGTTGAGTTACAGCGACGAAAATTGCGTCGGCCTCATCAAAGCTCCTTTTCAGCTCCGTTCACCTTAAGTGGCGAATGACGCATCTATTAAAGTGAAAGCGGGGGGCGGAAACCACCGTGTGGTCGGGTTGCCGCAGGCTCCTCCCTGGCGGCCATGCGGGTGTGCTACACGTGTCGCCAGGAGCCGAATCATGCGAAAACGCCACACCAAAGTCAATGGGGGTGTGGCGGGGCGGGGCGGGGCCGGGCGAGGGTTACTTCACTTCGCCCAATCAGTGTACGGGGCTTAAATAATCATTTTCAAATCACTCCAATCACTTTCCAATCACTTCAATCATTTCCAATCAATCCAGTCATCTCGAGTCAATCCAGTCATCTCCAGTCAATCCAGTCATTTTCAGTCGCTCTCCCGTCACTCCAATCGTGTCCAATCGTACCCCAGTCATTGTTCAATCATTTCCAATCATCCTCCAGTCACAATCCTATCACTTCAATTCTCACAACGAATAACTTTTAGTCATTTGAAACAATTAAATCACGTACACCACTTTTCGTGACTCACTGGCGCGTTCGCGGATCAACTTCAAATTTTCCGCTGGTTTCCCTTGGGCAAATCTTTTCCGGTCTGGTTCTTTCAAGTCAAGTGCGAGGTGCGGCGTGCTGCGCGCGCCGCACCTTACCACCCTACATTCAGGCGCGTACACTGGTAAAACAAATGTATAGTTCTATACATCAAATGATGTTTAACTGCTAATGTTTAATACTTAAACACTATATCATGTTTAGTTCAAACTATACTTTAGCAGATGTTTATTTTCTAAACACTTTGCAAGTGTTCAGTTGGCTATACACTTTGCGCAGCGTGGTATCCCAATGCTTGTCCATGTGAAGTTTCGCCCACGTGTATACTTCTATACATGACGAAATGTTTAACCTCTAAACATTTGCGAAGTGTATAGGTGTTAAACATCTTGTCATGTTTAGTTCCTGCTATACATCATGTCATGTATAGAATTGCGAACTATACACCATGATGTATAGAAACTAAACATTTGTATTACCAGTGTATTAAGGTGAGATCTAAACCCCTGTATGTAGGCAACCTGAAGGGCACCGCTCTCTCTGACGGTCGGACCTTAATACGCCCCTGCCTACTTCCATATCGTCGGGTGACGCGTCTCGAGAGTGAGACCGCTTTGACGCTAGTTTAACCTGCCCAAGCATTGGTAAGTTTCGTCGTTCTTCGTTCTACCTTTAATTCGATGTTCAGTGTACTGTAAACCAAGGTAAACAGAACTGCCGGTACACCGATTCATTCAATTCTTATGTCGAGCTTTACGACACTCACATGCTTTTCATGTTGACGATGACGATTTCAGGCCTCTGCCGGATATAGCGGCACTCGCGGCCTAACGCATCTTAAGACCTACATTTTTAACTTTCTTTTAGCTAAATACTTCATCGTAGTACCAAGATGGTACTCCAAATAACACTCTTATCAAATTTTAGTCTATAATGCAAACCACCCCAATCAACTACGTAATATTATTTTATTATAATCGCTCCAATCATATTCCAATCAATTTTCTATTGCTCCAATCGCATTTCAATCAAATTTCAATCACTCCAATCAAATGCCAATCACTCCAATCAAATTCCATCACTCCCATCAAATTCCAATCAGTTACATTCTTTCAAATCTTCATCAGTCATTCCCGATCACACCCATTCATCGACAATCAAATCTGACTACAGTCAGTGTACACCCCTAAAGCAGCGATTCTCAACCTTGGGGTCACGACCCCACATGGGGTCGCTAAATTTTATTGTGGGGTCGCGTCGAGGTACCTGGGGTCGCCGAGGGTCGCGGTTTGGCCGCCCGCTGGCCCCCGGTACGACACCGAATGTGCAGGAATACGGAATAAAAACGCCAAGGAAGCCACCAAGAATTTAAAAAAAAAAAAACTCAAAAAATAAAAAAATACTGCAATTGTAAAGCTGGGAGCTCTCTAATGATTTTATTATCCGGTTTTGTTTCGGATTTTGTGTTGAAGCTTTCAAGATTCTCGTTTACATTTTTGTAAATATTTTGTAACGAATCAGAACCGGAAGACGAAAAGTTGGATGTTTTCTAATAACTTATTGTGTCGTGAAGAATAGCCCGTAGGGCCGGAGCTCAGCCCCAAAGTCGGGACTTTTACTAGTGTTTTGGGGAGGAGATAGGGGAAGAGGGTTGACATGGGGTCGCGTGGCGTCGCGAGAAACCTTCTGTGGGGGCGAAAAATTGGGTCAGTCATTTTGGAGTCGCGAGCCTAAGAAGGTTGAGAACCGCTGCCCTATAAAGGAAGTGAGGCACCCCTCGGGGCCGCGGGCGGGGGCGCGAATAGCCGTCGTGAGGCTGAGCTGGGCGGCAGGCGTGGCGAGGTGGAGCGGGTGGGCAGAGTGCGGCCAGACCAGAGCCGAGCGGAGCCGAGCGGCACGCGTTAGTCTGGCCGGGGGGACGCTACGGGGCGCACGCGGGGCGCACAGCAGCGCACAGCAGCGCACTCCCTCGACACGACCGCGACCGCGACGCGACGCTCCCGCGCACCGCGCGCATCGGCTCGCCGCGAACGCGCGCTCGTTGTGTCGTACCAGGCGGGCGGGCCTGCACGCGAGTGACAGTCAAAGTAGAGAGTGTCTCCGGACTATTTGGATTACAAAACGCGAATGTAGGTACAGTGAGTGTTTCCAGACTATCTTGATTTATTTTTATTTTGGCACGGCCGCTATGTGTCTAAACCTATTTCGTTACACGGGAAAACTGGCATCCTGGTTTTCAAGACGTTTTGGAAGAAAGAAAAAAAAAAAAAACAAGACTAAGGACGATTGATTTCCAAGACATTGCTTTTGGTTTTCGAGACGTTGTCTTGAATATTTGCAATCATTTCAAGACGTCGTCTTGAAAAACTACAATAATATCAAATCAACGTCTTAAATTCCAAGGGCATGTCTTGGAAATCATCTCGTTTTTCAGGACGTCATCGGAAAGGTCTTGGTTTTTCCAAAACGACTTGAAAGTCTTGAAAATCAAGAATGTTGCTAGAAAACCAAGACGTCAGTTTTGCCGCGTAGTTTTTTTTTTTTTTTAATTATTTATTTTTATTTTTAAATCAACAAATGCTACAAAACATGCTGTCTAACGTTTGAAAACTATCCTGCTGCCTGAGATATCAACCGCCACACGGAAACGGATACGCATGTCTGGCTTTGTCCGTTTTCTGTTTTGAGTCGCTGGTTTGGTCAGAAACTCTATTAAAATGCACGACTCTTTAGGACACAATTGTTCTCTGGAAACGCAAGTGTGTACTTGAATGCAGTATTTCCTGCATACCTCCATGTATTCAGGAAATACTGTGTACTTAGTCAAGTATGCAGGAAATCCTGTGTACTTGGTCAAGTATGCAGGAAATCCTGTGTACTTGACCAGGTACACACGAAAACCTCCATACATTTATGGGGGAGATTTAGTGTGTACCTGGGCAAGTTTACAAGATTTCCTGCATACCTGACCATGTACATATTATTTCCTGCATACTTGACTAAGTACACATTATTTCCTGAATACATGGAGGTATGCAGGAAATAATGCATTCAAGTACACACTTGCGTTTCCAGAGTTAACATTTGGTGATGAAAAGAAATTATCTGAAAACGGTTAAATATCGGTGGGAACACAGGAGACCCGCCGGATGCACGTGTGCCTGAAGTGCGTGTGGTTTAATTTTTTTAAACCGCACTGCGAAAACAAAGGTGTGACTTAACACCTTTACAAGAGTGTGAAAGGTTTAATGCCTTTGCAAAGGCATTAAGACCACCCAAAGGCATTGATTTGAATACCTTTACGACATTTTAATGCCTTTCCAAAGGCATAAAACCTTTGACACGCCTGTAAAGGTGTTAAGTCACACCTTTGTTTTTCCAGTGCGATTTCAGAAAAATGCGAATGTAACGGAGATTTCTGGCGGCATATTGTGGCCACAATACAGATAACTTACATCAGTTAAAGAAATTAAATTCTGTCTTTGCTTAAAACAAACGAAAGTTGCTTACGTAAATTTAAAAAAAAAAAAAAAAACATTACTTCGTTTATCACGTTTTATCCCAAAATCTGAAATCTAAAGCAGTATCTGTATTTTTATATTTTTATAATTTTTATATAGATTTATATAGGTTTCATATTACATTTTTATTATATCATTGCAGAAAAATTCTCAAGCCTTTGAAGCAGACTCCTGAACAAATTGTTAAATAACAGGCAACAACTATGTAAATGTAACTTTTAAAAAAAAGAGTGCAAAGAAAACAAGAAGCAAAGAAATCAGCCTAAATGTAACGTGTTTGGAAATATCAATTTTGCACTTTGCAAAATTGATATAAAGTGAAGGAACTCGTTCTTTAAAAATAGAATGTGCATCAAAACTGGTTTTGTTTTTGTTAAGTGTGGAAGTATGTTGAAACATAAACTTGCCGAAATTTCATGATCCGAATGACACTACACTCAGGAAGAAGTCCGACAGGTTTTTGATTGTTGGCTATTGTTGCGAGGGGGCCTCAACTCACCCAAAATTTGTACACATGATCTCAAGATTTCACATGATTACACCCCTTATATTTGAAAGAAATAATTCGTAAAGTGAATACAAGCGTATTTGTATTTTTTGGGCTTTAAGAGCCCAAAATACCCACTCAAATCAATTTTTCCGGCAAAAGATCCAATTTTTTTTTTGACAATGATTTAGAAGAGATCAGCGATTGTGTACACATGATTTCAGGGGTTGAGCCCCCTCGTATTGTTGGCGTTTAGCGCCGTTTCGAAATTACCGAAATATCGATGTGAATGCGTCGGCACAAACTTTCCCGATACTAGAGTTGCAGGGTCTGAAAGAACTTCCATTTACAGGAAAAGTATAACTTTTATCTCATTACAACAGAGGAAAAGAAATGTTAACCAAAGCTGAAAGATATGTTTTTAAGTGTAAATATGTTGCAGATTGAAATGTTTTTTCGTGATATATTTAAGTTACAAAGATATGTTCGAACGCCGTTAAAACGGACATTTTCAAACGTGATTTACTCAAAACTTTTCATTGTAGAGAAGAAAATACTTCGTATACGGAAGAAAGATCGTGTTTTAAGTTTTAAAATGAATATTCAATTATGGGGCTTACTTTTGCGGTTTCTGAGTTGAACTTAGTCACTAACAAAACCAAGCTTTGAACACAATACTCGTTCTCTTCACATAGACCAAGAATATGGATATTATTGTAAAGAACGAGTAAAAAACTGTAATTCTTTGGCTTATACCTAAAGTCTTGATATTATACACTAAGTACTGTACAACGTCAGGTCATATCTGTTAAGACCTTAATTTAGTTACATGGAGAAAAAGGAAAACCGAGAAATTTACTAAACCATTTCATAAAATATCGTTTGAATATAACGTGAACAACTCAAAATTACAAAAGTCACCCGCAGAGAGAACTCTAGTGAGTTTTGTACTTGTACCAGGTGGCTGACGGACGCCGTGTACTTTTTGTACTATGCAACCCGCCCGCACCGCTCCATCCGGGACTGCATACCCATCAGGCGCTGGGGACCGGCTCCAAGCCTGGACGCTCCGCTCCGCCACTGTTGTTGCAGCTATCGTCCCGAAAGGGCCCTCTCGCCGTTCGCGCGGTCTACGGCGGGGCGTTACCGGGGGGGGAGGTTTACGGTTTCTCGGGAGTAACCCGCGAGTCCGCCGGGAGAGCTCGCGGTCTGCGAGTCGCTCCGTAGGGGTATCTCGCGAACCGCGGATCCTCCGCGGGGGAAGGTCGAGGTCCGCGGATCCTTTTTGTGGGTTGCTCGCAGTCCGCGAAGGACCCACAGAGGATCCGCGGCAGTGGCGCCCATCATATGGTTACGGTGGGGCAAATGCCCCACCGTCTTTTTGATAAGGTAGGTAGGTAGGGCATGAAAAGGTAGGTAGGTAGGGATGGTAGAGGGAGTAAAGGGAAAGAAGAGGAGAGAAGAAGAGAAGGGAGAAGGGAAAGAGAAAGAAATAAGGAGAGAAAGAAAGATAGGAATAAGAAGGAAAACATTTGAACAAAAGAAAATCTGTAAACAGGAGATTATCACACCCATGTTCTAAATTTTATTCCTTAATCGAGAGGCTGGTGTGGCCACGGCACTGGTTGTCTGTTCCTGTTCAGGCTTGACAGACAGCAGCAAATTTTGCATTACTGAGCGCCTGTTTGGCAGGCGAAATTCAGGGTGGTCAGAGAAATTCCGGAAAATCCGCTTGAGTCTATTATTAAGTCTATCCCTATGCTGCACAGGTGGTTTCTCTTTCTGCTCTTTCGAAACATACTGTCAGAGTTCACACTGTACAGGAAAATCATAAAAATATAAGGAAAACCGCGCTAAACAAAAAACAAAGTCCAAATTTGCAGGGGAACTTGGAACACCGACCTTGCGCCTTCTTCAGTCTTAAGGAGAAAATTTCTTCGTTGCCCCGACGTACCAGATTTTTTTCGCTCGCTTCGCTCGCGATCTTGTATAGCATTAAGCACATACTGGTGAAGCCGGTGCGCTTTAAGTGATTTTTCTGTCATGAAAGGACTTGTCAAAAATGAAGTCCCGTGATTTTTTTTCTTTCGCGCTCGCTTCGCTCGCGGATGGGAACAATCGAGGTCTGTTGTGGATTGTGCCTATAATTGTCGAACAGATCGCTTGAAGCACCCGACATGTCATTTTGTATATAGTTATAGTCAAATCCTCAATATTTTGAAAACGAACTTTCAAAGCGACTCCTAAGTCAGTTTTCGGTTCCAGACGAACTGTCAATCGTCTGGAAAATTCTACAGGGGTAGCTGGGAAAAGAAAACTTAGTAAAAACAAAACATGAAAATGCACATTTACCCCGGAAGGTAGGCAATTTGTCAGACATCACCCCTCGCTTTAGACGCACCTAATGACGCCCCCGTACAGTACTGCATGCTGGATGCCGTGCCACCGAAATGTAAGGGATCAATTTTCTTAAGGGGGAGGGGGTGGTGGGGCGGATGATAAGGTAGGTAGGTAGGATGAAAAGGTAGGTAGGTAGGTGGTGTTGCCCCACCGTCTTCAAATGCGATGGGCGCCACTGATCCGCGGTACGCGAGATTCCTGCGCGGCAGGACGCGCGTACCGCGAGCTTTCCCGACGGACTCGCGGGTTACGCTCGCGAAACCGCGAACCTCCCCCCTCTAACGCCCTACCGTAGACCGCGCGAACCGCGAGAGGGCCCTTTCGGGGCGTTCGCTGCAACAACAGTGGCGGAGCGGAGCGTCCGCGCTTGGAGCCGGTCCCCAGCGCCTGATGGGTATGCAGTCCCGGATGGAGCGGTGCGGGCGGGTTGCATAGTACAAAAAGTGCACGGCGTCCGTCAGCCACCTGGTACACACTACAACCATGAATGCAACTGCTAAACACCTGTGTTCAACTCTCAGTTTAACCTGCACGAATGTTTGACCCAACAGTTGAACGATAGGCTATTTCAGAGAACGGGTAGGGGAGGAAAGCACGAATAACAAAAGAGTCCGTGATTGGTTGATCGGTCTACCCCACTACTCTGCACAAGCAGAGGGGGAACCCGCACGGCCAGTCAGCCCTTTCGATGTTCAAGCTGTTCTTCTTACCCGTTCTCTTGAATTGCGTGTTGTAAGTAATTCTACCAGATAAGTTTACACTTGTAAGTGTCTAACTCGACGGTTATATACTTGCAAGTTCGACAGAGTAAGAGTTGAGCGGCTTTGAATACATGCAAGCGCACAACTGCTGTGTTGAACACTTTACAAGTACCGGATGTTTCTTTGAATGCGTAACAGTGTTGCGGGATTGCAAACTCGCCAGCGCTGCGGGGGCCATAGTGCCTTACGGGCGAATGGGGTATGCAAATCCGCAACACTGTTACGCATTCAAAGAAACGGCCGGTACACACGTGGAGTTAAACAGATGCAATTGCAGAGCAGTTGAGTTGAACACTTGCAAGTGATTAACGGAGAGTTGCGCTCTTAAAGCTGAGCAGTTGCATACTTGCTTTAACAGTGTACTTTGAAAACTCAGGCTTGATCAGATTACGGATACAGTTCAGGTAAGTGCGTATTTCTGAGTTGTACACACTGTTTTTGGAAAATACTTTTGTATTCTAACAACGACTGAAGATGAAAAGCCGGAAAGCAGTCGGCAAGTTTTGGTCACTTCCATCTTTCCAGCTTCAGTATCGCTGTTAGAAAATAAAGTACTTACCTTAAAATAGAGTTCGAAAATAGTGTACGCTAATCAGATATACGCCGTTGCGGGAAATGTAAACATCGTTAACCTGATAAAGCCTTACTTTTCGAGAATAAAAAAGAATTCTCATAACAACAGCAATTACAGAATTTTCCGGGGCTCTTTAAAAATCTTGCCGAGTATGCCACCGTTCAGAGCAAGACTGCCTAGGTGAGACAAGAATCAGTAAAGCAGTCGCCGGGGAAGGCTCTATTTACATAGGCCCCTGCGACACTTAGACCAAAGCCCTAGTTCAAAGCGAGACGAGATGACCCGATCGGCCTGGTTGTAGATCATAGGTGAGCTAAGATAGCATCGGTAGCGGTGGCTTTTCGATACGCAAGCTGCTGCACTGCACCTAAATAAAGGAGGCTGCGCGGAGGCTTTGCGGTCGTATGTGCCCGACACGTCCGATAGGACAGACTTTCAATCCGGAGGGGACATGCACTCGCGTAATAGTTGGGTCACTCTTTCCGTAATAAAGGCGTAAAAGTGTGCGCAATAGAGGTGTAATGGCCAAAATTCTACTTATTTTACTCGTTTTTGGGTCCTTATAGACTAGTTTTGCCTGATTTTGGCCAAATCTGTAACCTTTCGGAGAATAATACAGCGTGGCTAATAGAGGTAATAGTCGGGTCATAAATTTCAAGAGTGAATGCCCCCCTCGTTAAATCCATACGACCTTGTTGGCAGTAAAGAAGGTTAGCTAAATAGGGATTTTGCGGTAAAATGTTCCATGAGAGAAAGCTTTGGCGTATAGAAAAATGTTAATTGTATATCTCGAGGTCAGCAGAAGCCAGATAAATGAGCGAAATTTTTTAGACAGTTGTGTGAAAGGACAATATTTTCATCCATTAGTATCATGGAGACTCCAAAGCCATTCATAAAAGATTAAACAATGCGAGCTCTGTACAGAAGTTCGGCTTTAGCACCTCTTTTTAAAAGAATCCTAACTGGTTAAAGAAGAGAAATACCATTTCAACTCCAGAAAACTAAGAGAGGACAGGTATTCATAATTTGCTGCATGCTTAGAAATGGTCAAGTAATAGTACGTACATGGACATGTGCGCGGTATAAATGGTGGATACATACTCAAGTACATACTATTTAGCATTTAGCTGAGCCATGTAATTTTCGAGTGATTTATCATGTGGATCCTGCCAAGCTATTCAGCAAATACATTGATAAACCAAGTGTGCAACTGCTCAATACTTGTAAGTGTAAAACTTTCAGTCTGCACGAGCAAGTGCTTAACTTGGCAGCTGTGCAATTACAAGTGTCAAGCTCGCCGCAGTTGTACACTTGTACGTGTTCAACTTGACAGAGGAGCACCTGCATGTGTTCAACTGCCGCCTGCAACACGTCCCTTGATGAACACGTGAAAGTGCACAAGTGTCGAGTTGAACACTTAAAAGTGTACAACTGGGGAGTTTGACGCACTTGCAATTGCACAACTGCCTAGTTTTACACATGTTTAAGTTAGAACGGATGTTGCGCACGAACAAAAGTTGAGCATTTGCACACTTGGGTTAACAGTGTAGTGAGTACTTGTGCATGCACTAACTACTTCTTGAAAACACCTCCGAGTACGCACTGTTTACTGAATCCTTCGAAATATGCAGGAACAAATGAACGAAAGTGCGAACTTTGTTTTTTAAGGGAAACTGTGCGTTTAACTTTGCGAATAAAATTACTAAAACTAATGCACTTTTGGATCTTCCTTCCACGGCGCAGTCCAAACAGCCCGCTGTCGAATATTGCCAAAAATTACTCAAACGCTAGGGAGCCTTTAAACGAACAAAACGAGCTGTTCATGCGTGGCTGGGCAGAGACACGGGGCCGAGCCCCTGCACGAGTCTATCTTTTATTCTTTTAACTTTTCGCAAAAGTAAGGGAGAGTGGGGCACATACTGCCACTTTTGGTAAAAACCGTTCTAGAAGGCTGAGTTGTGGAGACATTGAAAATCTGAGGGTTGATATACCTCTATTGGACCTTCAGGAACTTAAAAACATTGAGACCTTCAATAGGAGTTTTCTCATGCATTGCGAAATAAACACAGAGAGCAACCTCTGCAAATTGACAGTTAGTGCCCCGAGTGGGGCACATACTGTCAGCTGGTGTAAATGGGTCGCGAGTTATCAAAACATTAATTTTAGAGCTCTCACAGTAATCAATGACGTGCTATGATTGAATTCAAACAATATTTTCATTTCAGAAGCCAGTTTTTATCGTTAAGAAATGATACAAAACATTTTGCTCCGAAAAGTACCAAAACCACATTTTCTGAGAGCTTTTTACAGAGCATGATCGGAAATTCATGAAAATTACACTAAAATATATGTTGACATTTACCAGTAGTCTGTAGGTCACTGGTGTACCGTTCAGAACAACTACAGTATGCCTTTTTAATCTGAGATGTCAATTTTAGTGTGACAATATGTGCCCCGAGACGCACTGACAGGACCTGCCCCAACTGCAGCCTACTCAGACACGCCCTCCTGTAAGGGGCCATCCATATACTACGTGACCTATTTTGGGCCATTTTTGACCCCCCCCTCCCCCTCCGTGACCGTCCGTAGTACGGCGCCAAACTCCCCCCATGGTCACGTAGTAAATTTTTTTCTTCCAATTTTAGCGTTAAAAAACGTGCACGATTTCGGGAACGACTTTCTATGTTTCCAGGGCCGACTTCAGGAAGAGGCCAAGAACAGCAGAACGTCTCTCTCTCTATGTTTCCAGAGGTGAAATATGCGGCATGTATACAAGAAATAGACATGACATAATGACAGAATTTCCTTGGCATTTATTTTTTCAGTCAGCCGGCTGGGCGAAGGCGGGCAAGCCGTGCCGGCGCCATCCACGCCAGTCAGGCGTCGGTCTCCATAGCAGACGACGGGGCGTTAGATGTTTGTATTTTGCTGCGTGTAGCGGGCATTCTGACGAATACTACGATACTACGTGACCAGCGCTGACCCCCCCCCCCCTCCCCCCCCGTGACTGACCGTAGTGTTAGGCCGAACCCCCTCCCCCCCTAAACAGGTCACGTAGTATATGGATGGCCCCTAAGGGTGCCAGGTCACACCGGGATCGGGACAAGATCTCAATATATCCGAGAAGTAGTAAAGAATGAAACACAATGTTCGTTATGACCCGAATGATCACCAGAAGAGCGTGTCAGGTGATTATTTAATTAAAAATATGGAAACATACCTAAATTTACATACCAGGTGGCTGACGGACGCCGTGCACTTTTTGAACTATGCAACCCGCCCGCACCGCTCCATCCGGGACTGTATACCCATCAGGCGCTAGGGACCGGCTCCAAGCGCGGACGCTCCGCTCCGCCACTGTTGTTGCAGCCAACGCCCCGAAAGGGCCCTCTCGCGGTTCGCGCGGTCTAAGGTAGGGCGTTACAGGGGGGGGGGGGGGGGGGGGGGGGGTTCACGGTTTCGCGGGCGTAACCCGCAAGTCCGCCGGGAAAGCTCGCGGTCCGCGCGTCCTGCTGCGCAGGAATCTTGCGTACCGCGGATCCTCTGTGGGTCCTTCGCAGACTGCGAGCAACCCACGAGAAGGATCCGCGGACCTCGACCTTCCCCCGTGGAGGATCCGCGGTTCGCGAGATACCCCCACGGAGCACGGAGCGACTCGCGGACCGCGAGCTTTCCCGGCGGACTCGCGGGTTACTCCCGAGAAACCATGAACCTCCCCCGGTAACGTCCCGCCGTAGACCGCGCGAACCGCGAGAGGGCCTTTTCGGGACGATGGCTGCAACAACAGTGGCGGAGCGGAGCGTCCAGGCTTGGAGCCGGTCCCCGGCGCCTGATGGGTATGCAGTCCCGGATGGAGCGGTGCGGGCGGGTTGCATAGTACAAAAAGTGCACGGCGTCCGTCAGCCACCTGGTACATTAAAACTTCACTTGGTTCTTGCCGCCAAACAAGTCCACCTCGGGTCACCGATCTCAGGCATTCAAGTTCAAGTGTCAAGACGTTGCGATTTCACTGAAAAGCTGGATGAGAAACTGAACGGTCTGGACAGGCCTGCGCATTGACAGTTGTGCCCCTGACAGTTGGTGCCCCACTCTCCCTTATTCATATGTTTATATTAAACGTTATTTTTTATATATATTTTTAACATTTGAATGGGAAGGTCAACTTCTAGGCAATAAAGTAAAGATTTTCAACATTTTCCAAATCCATTAAATATATAAGAATTTTAATCAAAATCTTTACATCTGTCAACTTTTGAGGAGTTGAGACAAAGTCCACTGGAATCTAGAAAAGTTGGCAGTGGACTAAAGACGAGACTGGTATCCCATAGCTAATTAGGTAAAATAATTTTATTCAGAATCGTTCAAATTAAGCACAGCTGAAAGTTTCATAGCGCGCATGTCTCACCTTAAACACATGAATAAGAGCATGACAGATCTCTCATTAGGTTTTTAGTCCTAAGCTGCTAATACCCTATGCTTACAGGTCGGCCGTCTGGCGCTTTCACGATTTTCCCGTTCGCTGCACGAAGGGTTACTAATTCCAGTCAAATTGGACGCACACAGCAAAGCGCTGGTGGACAGCCCATCCCGGCGCGAGGTCGGTATGTGAGTCCTTCCGGAGAGAAATGCTGCCGCTCACACAAGAGGACGATGCCGGAGGCACAGTGCTCGCGGCTAATGGGACCCGGAGCATGGTGAGTCCACCAGGGAAACAGCGCTTCATCTAGAAGAGTATGGCACAAAAAGGGGGCTGTTGACGGAATAGATAAGCGTGAAGACATTTCGAATTACGGTTCGTTGCGCACAACATGCGAGCGTGTATTGAATCCTAGAATTGCGTTGGAACAAGCGCCGGCAAGTTCTGCGGGTTTGAAACTATTAACGGCCTATTAATTAACCTCCACCTCAGCGACCTCAACAGCCCCAGCCTTGGCCCCAGCTCGCGCAAATACCACCCTGCCACGTGCTGACAGGATCTCAAACTTTACCGTGGGTTCTACAACAGTGGCACTTCAGACACCTGCAACTTAGGCAGAGCCGCCGGTCCGTGAACGGACAATCCCCCGTGAATAGGGCTGTGCGAACAGTTCGAAATCAAATCGAATCAAATCTCCGAAAAGTTCGATTCGATTCGGTCGCGAATTATCCTCATTCGACCCCGAAGTATTCCAAATTTCGAATCTACAGTAGTTCGTCTTCGAACCTTTGACTAGGCAATTCACAACATTTGAAAAGCCGCGGGCACTTCATCACAGGCGAGCATATTTTTCATTGTTCCCTTTTATGTGTTTGTTCCACACTTTCTTAAAAAACGGTAACACTGTACGTGGAGCACATGTGTAAATTTAATGTTTTGGTTCGAGTTCGATTCGAAGGCAAATCTGCGTAGTTGGATCGGATTCGAATAAAAAATTACAGATTCGATTCGAAATGATTTTTAGAAAATTCTATTCGAAATGAAAATTTTGGATCCGCACAGCCCTACCCGTGAACAACTCTTCCTGTATCACCGTGAGTTTGCGGTTGGCCCCGCGCCCCCGAAAGTAGGAAAAATTCCCGCGAACACATATGTGAGGCACCTGCCTGAAACTCTCCTGGCAGGCTGGCGGGGCTGCCCAGCTGCCTGCACACGTGTGTATTCTTCAAAGTTTTCGCCAACTTGCCCTGCAATACTGCCACAGGCATCGCGGAAGTGAGGAGTTGAACTGTTAATATGATCATTATTGCAAATCGGGGACGGCGCACAGTGGGACAGAATCCCGAAAAAAGTGACAAAAATAATTTTCAATAGATCTTTCTGTTGGATTATAGTGCTATTACTATCTTAAGGGTTTATGAATATGCGCTTTCCGATTTTGAAGTCAATTTTGAGGTGACAGGTGCGGATCCAGGTAAAAAAGGGGGGTAAAATTTAAAATTTCAAGATAAAATTCTCAATTTCTGGCCTTAGAACCAAAAATTGGCCCTCTTTTCATATCTGAAGTCCGTTTTGATATGCAATGGCTAGATTTGATATAAAAAATTGCTAAAGTCTGCTAATTGTATCAAAAGACAAAAGAACAGACTTTTTTTTTGCAGATTTACGGTTACTTTCTGGTCTTTTGCGGAATACTATGATTATCGGATTTGCGCTTTCTGTTTTTGAAGTAAATAATTTTGAGGTGAAAGGTGCGGATCCAGGTAAAAAGGGGCCACCATGACGAGAGCTGGCCGGCCCGCCACACCCGCCTGGGTCAATCGTTAGCGCCGCCAGCGGCCTGTTCGCATCTTTACGCAAAAGGGGTCGATTCGGTATCATAGAGTAGGTCGTCCCCTACAGTTTGGTACCAGGAAGACCGCATGAAACCACAGGAATCGAACTGTAGCCCAAAAAAACGATTTGACTGAGATGAGTGACAAGGTTATGGAAGTACACTATTTTACGGTGCTTGGAAGTGAAAGAGGGGGGTCTAAGTGCAAGGAATATGTAGAGCAGGGTCCAATCTTTCAATTTATGCGCACATGCACCAAATAACTTCGCCCGGAGGCTCACAGAAATTGTTTGAAATCGGAACAGAAAAGGCGCGCTGACGTGGGCGCTCCAAGCGGCAACTTCCGGAGCTTCCCTAGGGAAGGGCGACCATCACAAAAAATTTTGGAGACTGGTTTCTGATAGTTCAGACATTGGTCTATCCGACTGTGATGTCGAAATCGCTCTGCTGCACTGTTCAAAAATTTGATTTTTGTCACTTTTTTCGGGATTCTGTCCCACTGTGCGGCGGGGAGGCGCGGTTAAAGTGGCGAACGGAATGGGGATGGAGGGTCAGGGACCATGCAAAGTACGCCAGTTAGTGATACTGAGGACTTGACTACGGCTCTGCATTAGAGAGTGCGACGTTTCGCGGGCGTGTAAATGTTCCGTTTTATAGAGCACCACTGCTGTTAAAGACCTCCCTCGAGACGCTAACGGCCCCGCCTCCGAGCCACTTCAATAGTGTGTTTTGATTAGAAAAGGGAGAAGAATAGCGGATAGAACAAAAGCGTCCTGATTGGCTGAGCGCTTCGCGCTACCTGAGCGCGCTAGTGGTGGTAGGAGGTAGTGTTGGGGGGCTCAGCCACCCGACGCAAAATGTTCTGTACGCCAAAGGTGCGCGTTTAGTTCGTCTTGACGAACTGTGCGCGACCTTCTGCTGAGGTCGCTAAGAGTACGCTATGGTTCGCCGCCCGTGTTCGCTTTTAGGTCGCATAGGTCTCACTACGCGACCTTTTGAGTTCGCTCGACGTACTTGGCGTACCAAAAACGAACTCAGTTGTTCGCGCGCTGAGGTCGCTTCTTGTTCGCTATAGGTTCGCTTTTAGTGCGATTTTAGGTCGCTTTACATGCGTTTAATGTTCGTCATGCGGAGGGGGGGCAGTTTTAGGGGGGTTGTGGGTGGGGGGCAGGCGGGGGGTGGGGGGGGGGGCAAGGCAGGGGGTGGGGGGGGGGCAAGGCGGGGGGTGGGGGGGGGGCGCAGGGGTTGGTGCTTCAAGGGGTATGAGTTGGAAGGTAAAGTAGCATGTGATAATTTTATTACGTTTATCTAGCTGCATGTGAAAGTAGTCAAATGCAGCACTGCAGAGTCGGCTCGGATACCCCCGGGATATACCCATACCCACACCAACACACATCAGGAAGTCTTCCGGTTCAAATGCAGATATAAGTCTTAAACACAATTTGTTGTTCACTTAAGAGTGACCAAAAGAAAAGCCCGCTTTAATAGTGTGTAGTAGCACTCAAGCATCACTTCTGCGAGCCGAGGGGCGGCCAACTCGAAAAAAACTTGTACACAGAAATACCTGTGTATTTCTAAAAATGCACTAAAAATACAAGGAAATACTCTATAATACACAGAAATACACAGAAATACTCAACAAAAATTCGAGAAAAATACCGAAAAATACATTAGAAATACAAGGAAAGTGTACACAGAAATACATGAGTTGGCCGCCCCTTGCTGCGAGCGCAGAGTATCATGGACTATTCTGCGGGCACTCTAAGTGGACTACACTGTGTTAAAGATCCTTTAACTGGTTACCAGTAGAACACTCAAGACGTCAGTCAAAACGCTACAGCCGCACAGCTGCTGCCTTGCTGCCTCGTGCTGCTGCTCCGACTGCACGCACGCACGTCCTTCCTCTGCGGCTTCCACTCTTAGACTGGTGTGGTCTCCGTCCCGTCCGTCTCCGTCTCTAGCTGCTGCTGTGCTGCTGTGCTGAGACAAGACCTCAGGTCTCTCTACCGTGCCTCAGGTACTCCGAGTGTCCCGGGCCCGGGGCCGCCCCATCCCTCCCCTCCCCTGCTCGGAAGTGCGCTGGCCGGGGTTTCCCGGAAAATACCGACATCGCGGGGCTCTCCAGGCCAGGCGAACCTGACGATCAGAAAGCGCACCGAGGTCGCTCTCAGAGCGAACTAAAAACGTACCCTGACGACCCAAGCGAACAGGAAACGTACTAAGTCGCTCCCAAAAGCGAACAGAGCGTCTCGAAAACGAACCGTAGACGCACCTCCTCGAGGGCGCCGACGAACCCCGACGACCCGTTAGCGTACCATGCGCGACCCTCCGCGCACCGATAGCGAACGAAAAGCGAACGTTTAGCGAACAATCATTTTGGGTCGGGCAATCAGACGCTTTTTGTTCTATCCGCTATTCTTCTCCCTTTTCTAATCGGAACACACTATTCACCACTTAGCAGAACCATCCGCCCCTGAATTCCCTTTGAGTGCACGGTAAACACGATGTCTAGTGTTGGTTTTTTATTTTTTTTTTGTTAGTCCGGAGAGAAACAAGGCGCTGTATCGCATTTCCTCTAAAATAAAACCAAGGCTGCTTCACAAAAAACGGGGACCAAGTTACTTTTTATCCGGAGTGCGGCGAGAGAGGAAGAGAAGAGGGAAAGGGAAACGATACGGGGTGGTGAAAGACTGATGTCAAGGGGGGAGTCACTACGAAAATTCATTGTACTGCCCCTAAACTCATTTTTTAAAAAATTAAAAAAAAAAATAAAAAACAAGAAGAAGATACAGAAAAATCGAGAACAAAAGAACAAACAACCGAAAAAAATGAAAAAGGGTTTTAAAAAATTGGCAAAATATCAAAATTTATCAAAAAGTGACAATTTTACCTTGAAAAATCAAAACGAAACTCTGGAAACGCAAGTGTGCACTTGAATGCAGTATTTCCTGCATACCTCGATCCATGTATTCAGGAAATCCTGTGAACTTGGTCAAGTATCCAGGAAATCCTGTGTACTTGACCAGGTTCACACGAAAACCTCCATACATTTATGGGGGAGATTTAGTGTGTACCGGGTCAAGTACACAGGATTTCCTGCATACCTGACCAGGTACATTATTTCCTGCATACTTGACTAAGTACACATTATTTCCTGAATACATGTAGGAATGCAGGAAATTCTGCATTCAAGTACACACTTGCGTTTCCAGAGAAATCAAAAAAATCAAAAGTCTAAAACAATCAAGGTACACATTTTGTACAAGTGCTCCCCCCCCTCACGGCAGTGCTGCGCAAGAACCGCTT
>JAHWGI010000657.1:0-80086 GCA_029379305.1 Frankliniella fusca | reverse complement strand
GTACATCACCATCTCCGATCTGGATGATATTTTTTTTGTGGATACCTTACTTCTTAAAACTAAGAACACCATATTTGGTTTGGGCGAAAAAAAATTTGTTTGGGAGTTATGGGCAACTTTGTTGATTTTGGTCGTTTTTGCAGACATTTTGGGTATTTTGGATTACGGCCGCACTTTTCATCCTAGGTCGGTATCCTGTTGATATTCTGGGGGAGAATTTCATAAGAAACGAGAATATGGCCTCGGAATTGCTCTACGACACCTAGTTTTCGTGATATTGCGTAAAATGTCTCAAAATTTTCAAAAAAATGCCAATTTCTTGGGGAAAACGGGAAAATGGTAATTTTTGTTGTATATTATAGTATAGTCCGATGGAAAAAGACCCGCTGAATTTAATGAGCACCCGCCCAGATTTTTAGGACGAACCGTTTAGAAGCTGTGGAACTTCAAAGTTTTGTGATATTTCACTTTTTCTTAAAAACGATGCTTTTGAGCATGTTATTCCACCTCACGACAATAGGGTGAGGTTTTAGGAGGCTCCCTGCTTTCCTGCCTTCTAAAGAAGCCGAACTGAACGCAAGCGAAAGGACCATAAGAGGTCATCGTGTCGGAATGGGGCCCGGGGCCCCTGCAAAGGGTGGGGTAGGCAAGCCCGCCAAACATGTTGGTGCTGGTTGGGCTGTCAACCGAGCATCTCATAGGTGAGGTGGGGAAAGACTGACTCCATGGTGATAGGATGCTGTCTCTCTCCCACTGTTCGCTTGTCGAGTCGGGCGACGCTGGGCGACTCGAGTTGGAGACAGGAGGGCTCTGCGGCGTGGACTGTTCGCTGTTCGTTTTGTTGTCTGGTTTGTCTTTCAGAACTTTCTAGTGAACTGTTAATATTTTTGCCAAGTCCTTTTCCTCTAAAATTATGTAATTTGTAATGGCCTCCAAACATTCTTCAGGTGCGTGTTTCATGTAGTAATACTTATTTATGTCATGTTTATTTTGAGTATCATGGACATAACCTAACTTATCATTTCAGAATCAAATGTAAGGGTTTGCTGCAACCCTTATGGTAAACATAGAAAACCCATTCAGAAATGTTTGAGAGAAATCACAGACTTTGATTGTTTATTGAACGAAAATCTTGTTGCTGGAAACTTCTGGTGCGACAACTGTCGCAAACTGGTGGTTGCTGTTAGTGATCAAACAGGTGGGGTTCTCTGTCCAAGTCTAAATTTTGGTAGATTATGCTCTAAAAAATATACACTATGTAATCTGTTCTTGCAGGTTCAGAAGCTCAATGTAGCACTCTGTGTGTAAGGGAGGCAGAGAAGAAATATTGTGCAGATTCAGAAGTTCAAATTAATGTTGGAGAGGCTGGTGCAGAAATCCATGCTCAACAAAATTTGGAGAAAGCTTTGCAAGGTATCATGCCCCTTCACATGACTGAAGAGTAGTTATTAAGAACAAAAAATAAAAATAATAATTGTGTGAGATTTCTTTTCAGGCCCAATCTTTTCTTGTTATGATCCTTATAAAAAGCATAAAAAAGCAATAACAAAAAATTTGCGGATCATCAGTGAAGCTGATGCTCAGGGAAACCAGGAGCTTGTGGGTCTTTACTGGTGTACAGAATGTCGCATTCGCCAACTAACTACTGAAGATAACCAAACAGGTAGTGTACAACATCATCTTTAGTTCTTGCATATTATTGAAAACTTTTACTAAGAGGTTATTTTTATCTATGATGCCTGCAGGTGAAGGTTCTCACTGTGGTGCAAGTGAGTCAGAGAGGTCCTCCTGTGCTGATCCCTTTAAAATTCATAATAAGCCTGTGTACAAAGGCTTGCGGGTAATTAAAGAAAGTGATCGTGAGAGGCACTCACGGAATTTATTGCTAGTTGGACAGTTGTGGTGTGACAAATGTCGGAAAATGGCACCTGGTGAGTCTGGTTTAAATTTTACCATCATAGATTGGATCTTGACAGATTATGTCATAATTTAAGTTTTTATATTTCTTTTTAGCAACCTCTGAAACTTCAGGATCAGCACCCAGCAGCCAAGAACCAGGCGTTGCTTGCATGCCATCCACTCAGGGCAGTGGTACTTCTCCCACCCTGAGCCCAGCCATTCAAAAAGAAAGAGTTAGGCAATGCCTGAATTCCTTGGGTTTGTCACCCTTGCCACCAAGCAGGGAAGTCAGTCGATCCGACACTTCAAAAGCTGATGTTGGGAAAAGAAAACTGGAGGCGGCAGTAGATGTAGTCAAAAAGAAAATTTCTTTGGCTTTGAAAGTAAATGAAGAAGATCTCCAGTCTATTCAAGACAAGAAAGCACAGGACCATGATCTATTAATGGAAGAAATTAGGAAGAAACTACCATCAGCATCTAGAGTACAAAAGTATCAGCTACTTAGTCTTGTTCCAGATAGTTGGCCCATAATTACTGCAGCTAATTTTTTTGGTATCAGCAGGACACTTTTTATAGCAGCAAGGCAATTGAAAAGAGAGAAAGGTATTTTGCCCATTCCTGATTTTAGTAGAGCATCAAGTGTAAATGAAGCAACCAAAGCTCTCATTAAAAGTTATTATTGCAGTGATGAAAATTCAAAGGTAATGCCAGGGTCTAGAGACTGTGTCAGCATTAGCAAGGGAGTATATGAACAAAAGCGCTTACTCTTGAGCAACATTCCTGAATTGTATGAGGCGTTCAAGAATGATAATGATGGCTTGAAGGTTGGCAAATCAATTTTTTGGTCGCTGAAACCAAAGTGTTGTGTCAGCGCTGGTCAGGCAGGAACGCATGAGCAATGCGTTTGCCAAACACATCAAAATTTCAAGCTACTTTCTCATGCTTTAAATATGAAAACCTACTACCGGAATTTAATTGCATTGTGTGTGTGCAATATAGAAGACAAATCGTGCATGTTGAGAATATGTGACAAATGCCCAACAGTAGAAGAAATAGAAGATATTCTGAAAGGTCAAATAGAAATACCCTATATTCCGGATTTACCAGAAGATGAATTTTCATCAGATTTTGAGTATAATTTCTTTGAGGAAACTGTGAAATTTAGGCAGTGGAAATCTGTTGATGGTCGAACAGAAATGGTTGTTGAAGTTTGTTCTCGTGCTGACTTGATTGGGATAGCAGCAAAGCAGATGCGTGATCTAATAATTCATGATTACATAGCTTGCAATCAAAGAGACTATTTGAAAAATTTGAAAAATGAACTTCCTTCTAATACAGTAATTGTTGCTATGGACTTCGCCATGAATTATAACTGCTTGGTTCAAGGGGCCGTACAATCCTATCATTGGTCTCCAAAGCAAGCAACTGTACACCCCACAGTTATTTATTACAAAAGTAAGGACTATGTTGTGGAACACAAGACCATAATTTTTATTTCTGACGATCTGGACCATGATGTACCATTAGTTAAAAAAATTCAAGAATTAACTGTGTCCTTTATAAAGCAAGAATTGCCACACATTGAAGAAATCATATATTCTACAGATGGTTGTGCATGCCAATACAAAAGTAAAGGATACTTTCTGAACCTTTGTAATCATGAAGCGGACTTTGGATTTAAAGCGTCACACACATACTTTGCCACAAGCCACGGCAAGTCACAGTGTGATGCTGATGGAGGTTCTGTCAAGCGGAAGGCAAGAAAGGCCAGCCTGCAGCGGCCTCTTGACAAACAGATAATCAGTGCCAAAGACTTATATGATTTCTGCACCACTGAAATGAAAGACACATTCATTTTCAAATTTATTTCAAAAGTTGAAGTGGAGCCCAGTAGGAGATTGTACCAAGAAAATATGGTCAACCTAGAGACATTACCAGGTACCAGGTCATTTCACTTTATGAAACCACTGAACGGTAAGATAATACAAAATTAATTATTACTTATGTCTTTAATTTCTTCCTACTTGGTTTACTCAATCCCGTATTTTTTTTTTCTTTCTAGAGAATACAATTGCTTGCTGGCGTATTTCGAATGACCAAGATGAACCACCATCCCTGATACATTCCCTGTGGAAAGTTCTCAGACCAGCTGCATCCATTCTTTATGTTTCAAATGGAATGTATGTCGTGGTCAGGCTAGCTAAAAACAGATATCTGGCACAAATCACTGATGTTTACCATGAGGAGAAAGAAGCAGATGTTTCACTGCTGATGCCAAAGCTTCCCTCGAAGCAGTTCTACTGGCCTAAAGAAATAAAATCTGCAACTGTGCCACTTCCCCACATTATCTGTGATGTCCAGCCTATGGACACCGATGACAAAGTATCTTTCACCAACACTGATTTGGAACAAGCAGGCCCGCCCTTCCGCCAAACGTCGTTGCCAGCTCCGCTTTGCTACGCTGGCAACTCCGTTCGGCAGGGGGCGTGCCTGCTTGGCCTGCCGGCGGCGTTCGGTCGGGCCTTCGGCCCGATCCCCTAAGTCACACAGAACGTCCTCTTAGCTTGTAAATGATCGGGCCTGCGGCCCGTAAAGGCATTCTCTTCGGATAGAGGCAGTTTGTAACGGTGAACCACCGGAACTACAGCCCTCCCTTCTGCTTTGAAAACGTGCTAAAAGTGACTAAACGGTCAGTTATTCGGCAAAAAAGGGGAGTCGGAAATCTCGAAAAATGTCGAATTACGTGAGTTCGGCCTCAGATGGAACGGTCAAACTCGGACTTTATTTGGCGGCAGTTGGCAACACTGAATTACGTTCGTCGAAACGATTTTAACGGTATAGGCGTCGAGGGGTGTCGAAAATTTCATAAATTGTCGAAATATGTCGAAAATTGTCGAAATATGTAGAAATACGTCAAAAATGTCGAACAATCTCGAAATATCTTTAAAATGTTGAGATATATCGAAAAATATGGAAAATGTCGAAAAACGTCGAAAAACATCGAAAAATGAGGGATAATGTCGAAAAATGTCGAAGAATATCAAAAATTGTCAAAAATGTTTACAAATATCGAAATATGTCGGAATATGTCAACAATGTCGAAAAATGTCGAAAAACATCGAAATTTATCAAAAATGTCGAAAAATATCGAAAGATATCGCAAATGTCGAACAATATCAAAAGATATCGAAAAACAACGAAAAATGTCGAAAATATCGAAAAATATCGGAAAATATCGAGAAATGTCGAAAATGTCGGAAAACTTCGAAATGTTTGAGTTTTGACGATTGGCAACACTGGAAATTGAAAAACGGTTGGCTCCAATGAATTGCGCTCGAAAAGACGATTCTAGAGAGGTGCGGGTCGATGGGGTTCGTAAAAGTTGAAAAGTGGGTCAATTTTGGGTGCTTTTTACAGTGTAGTCGCGAGTTGGGTCCTTTTTATCGAAAAACGGTGGGCGCCATTGAACTGGACGCGAAAAGACGCTTCCGGGGAGGTGCAGCTCGATGGGGTTGAGAAAAGTTGAAAACTGGACCAATTTCGGATGCTTTTTACAGTGTAGTCGCGAGTTGGGTCCATTTTTTCGTAAAACGGTGTGCACCATTGAACTAGACGCGAAAAGACGCTTCCGGAGAGGTACGGGTCGACGGGGTTGGAAAAAAGTTGAAAAATTTTATTTTTTTTATTCCTGAAAACTTTAATAATTTTTTTTCAGTGCCTTAATGAGGGTTGGCAGGATTTGCACCAGGCGTTTCGGTGTCCAGGAGTGACCCTTAAGATACCCTAAAAATTTCAACTCTCTAGCTCAACTCCTTCGAGTGGAACAGACAGACAGACAAACAAACAAACAGACAGACACCAGATCGATTGCATAAGCCCGCTCTGAAGCTTTTTCAAAGCAGAAGGGCGGGCTAAAAACTGTACAATCTTAAAATAATGAAAAGGCCACACTCAAATGAATTAAGAAGTATTATCTGATTACCTATTCGGGCTGCCCACCTGATAACGCCACTTAATGTCAATTTTCTTGAGTGTGAAAAATAAAAATTTTTTTCAACAGTTACAGCAAAATATTAGATTTTTAGCCCGCCCTTCTGCTTTGAAAAAGCTTCAGAGCGGGCTTATGCAATCGATCTGGTGTCTGTCTGTTTGTCTGTCTGTCTGTCTGTCTGTCTGTCTGTCTGTCTGTCTGTCTGTTCCACTCGAAGGAGTTGAGCTAGAGAGTTGAAATTTTTAGGGTATCTTAAGGGTCACTCCTGGACACCGAAACGCCTGGTGCAAATCCTGCCAACCCTCATTAAGGCACTGAAAAAAATTATTAAAGTTTTCAGGAATAAAAAAAATAAAATTTTTCAACTTTCTTCCAACCCCGTCGACCCGTACCTCTCCGGAAGCGTCTTTTCGCGTCTAGTTCAATGGTGCACACCGTTTTACGAAAAAATGGACCCAACTCGCGACTACACTGTAAAAAGCACCCGAAATTGGTCCAGTTTTCAACTTTTCTAAACCCCATCGAGCTGCACCTCCCCGGAAGCGTCTTTTCGCGTCCAGTTCAATGGCGCCCACCGTTTTTCGATAAAAAGGACCCAACTCGCGACTACACTGTAAAAAGCACCCAAAATTGACCCACTTTTCAACTTTTACGAACCCCATCGACCCGCACCTCTCCAGAACCGTCTTTTCGAGCGCAATTCATTGGAGCCAACCGTTTTTCAATTTCCAGTGTTGCCAATCGTCAAAACTCAAACATTTCGATTATTTCCGACATTTTCGACATTTCTCGATATTTTCCGATATTTTTCGATATTTTCGACATTTTTCGTTGTTTTTCGATATCTTTTGATATTGTTCGACATTTGCGATATTTTTCGACATTTTCGATAATTTTCGATATTTTCGATAATTTTCGATATTTTTCGATAATTTTCGATAATTTTCGATAATTTTCGAAATTTTTTGACATTTTTGATAAATTTCGATGTTTTTCGATATTTTTCGACAATGTTGACATATTCCGACATATTTCGATATTTGTAAACATTTTTGACAATTTTTGATATTCTTCGACATTTTTCGACATTATCCCTCATTTTTCGATGTTTTTCGACGTTTTTCGACATTTTCCATATTTTTCGATATATCTCAACATTTTAAAGATATTTCGATAATTTTCGACATTTTTGACGTATTTCTACATATTTCGACAATTTTCGACATATTTCGACAATTAATGAAATTTTCGACACCCCTCGACGCCTATACCGTTAAAATCGTTTCGACGAACGTAATTCAGTGTTGCCAACTGCCGCCAAATAAAGTCCGAGTTTGACCGTTCCATCTGAGGCCGAACTCACGTAATTCGACATTTTTCGAGATTTCCGCCTCCTTTTTTTTGCCGAATAACTTACCGTTTAGTCACTTTAAGCACGTTTTCAAAGCAGAAGGGAGGGCTGTAGTTCCGGTGGTTCACCGTTACAAACTGCCTCTTTCCGAAGAGAATGCCTTTACGGGCCGCAGGCCCGATCATTTACAAGCTAAGAGGACGTTCTGTGTGACTTAGGGGTCGGGCCGAAGGCCCGACCGAACGCCGCCGGCAGGCCAAGCAGGCACGCCCCCTGCCGAACGGAGTTGCCAGCGTAGCAAAGCGGAGCTGGCAACGACGTTTGGCGGAAGGGCGGGCCTGCTTGTTTTTTTTTTTTTTAATAAAATTTAACTGCACACTATTATTATTACTATTATTATTTGGGGGTGGGAGGAGGGCAGCGGTGAGCCGAGCAGCTGATCGGACGCGGCACCAACACACCAATGCCAGCCAACTTTGGCGTCTTGGGTAGGCAACCCAACCAACACCAACACGTTTGGCGGGCTTGCCTACCCCACCCTTTGCAGGGGCCCCGGGCCCCATTCCGACACGATGACCTCTTATGGTCCTTTCGCTTGCGTTCAGTTCGGCTTCTTTAGAAGGCAGGAAAGCAGGGAGCCTCCTAAAACCTCACCCTATTGTCGTGAGGTGGAATAACATGCTCAAAAGCATCGTTTTTAAGAAAAAGTGAAATATCACAAAACTTTGAAGTTCCACAGCTTCTAAACGGTTCGTCCTAAAAATCTGGGCGGGTGCTCATTAAATTCAGCGGGTCTTTTTCCATCGGACTATACTATAAAATACAACAAAAATTGCCATTTTCCCGTTTTCCCCAAGAAATTGGCATTTTTTTGAAAATTTTGAGACATTTTACGCAATATCACGAAAACTAGGTGTCGTAGAGCAATTCCGAGGCCATATTCTCGTTTCTTATGAAATTCTCCCCCAGAATATCAACAGGATACCGACCTAGGATGAAAAGTGCGGCCGTAATCCAAAATACCCAGAATGTCTGCAAAAACGACCAAAATCAACAAAGTTGCCCATAACTCCCAAACAAATTTTTTTTCGCCCAAACCAAATATGGTGTTCTTAGTTTTAAGAAGTAAGGTATCCACAAAAAAAATATCATCCAGATCGGAGATGGTGATGTACAATCCCTGCCTTTCTTAAATAAATTTACTCATTAGAAAGACTGAAACAGTAACATGTAATAAACAGACATATGATTTAACATATGTGATACACTTTCCTTGTAATTCAAACACTCAATACCGAAAGGTAGAATAGACCTCCCTAAGTAAGACAATCAGTGCCTCTAATTCCGGCAGAAATTGTAATGCACACATATTTAAAAAGGCAGCCTGGTGGAACTGCCGAAAGTTTAGTACACCAAAATGAGGGAAAGCATATGCTAGCCCATGAGTGCGAGAGAGAGGGCTATCACTTTCTCTCGGAAGCTCAACTAGACGCAGAGACAGGACAGAGAGAGAAAGAGGAGAGAGGGGCGGGGTCGAGGCGAACTGGAGCGTCCCGAGCGTCGCGTCAGCACACTCTGGTCAGCGTAAGCGTGGCGTCATCGATAGGTTGATTATTTGCCTGGCCTCATTTTTAATAGTAATTATCCAACTTCGTCGTGCGAACAAGAGTTTCACCTTTATCTGAGTTCCTCCAGTTAATTCTGTATGAAAAGGCGAAATGGCCAGCGCAAATGAAGCGTCAGGCAGTGAAATGACATTTGAAGTGGGGTTATGTGGCTTATGATATTCTAGATATCTCTTTTATTATTATCCCAGTGGTAATGAGTTTCTTTCATCATTATTGTGTTTTAGGAAATGGACTTGTCACATATTAAAGTGGAGGCGGATACTTCTGATACTGATGGATGCGAGAATTTATCTGATGTTTCTGCTGAGCAGTCAGAGAAAAAATGGCCCATATCTGGAAAGCTTGAGGGAGTCTCCATTTCACACTCTGCTGATGAAGTTATTTTCAAGTGCTCTAATGTTTCCATGTGCTGTGCGCATGCAATGAAGAGGGTAACTGACCTCCTTTAATGAAGTGAAGCCTCATTAGTCTTGATTATTACTGATAAAGGTTTTGTTAAATTTCTATTTAGGTTTTACAAGGCAACCCTCCAATGCATATCAAAGAACATGCAAGATTGCTCGGTCTGGGTTACCCCATGACCACAGTTGTTACCCGCACTATTGACCTTGTGAAAAGTTACTATCATATGGCAAAACATCACTACTCTGTGCACTGTGCCCGGCTGCAGTGTGATCCTGTATTTGTAGTTTGTCCAAGTCGTGGTTGTGGACATGTTTATTCCGGCAGAAGAACTCACTTTCTGGACCTTGTGAATCACATTTTATCTAAACATAAAAGTGAAAGAAGTTTACTAATTCTTGACATTATAAAGACTTACCATGAAACCTTAAGTTATATGCGAGCTATGGTACAGGCTGACACGGCCTACATTGCCAGACACTTTCCAGTGTAGTGCAGGGTTAAGTTGCTGCCTTGCCTTCTGATTTTAAAAATTGCCGTCAGGTGGCATATCTCAACATCCTGGTTTTTACTTTAATTTGTTTGTTTCTCTGTCTGTTCTGCTGGAAAAACACAACTTACTGCAAATTTAATTTTCAGTATTCTGAAGGTATGTGTCTCTAATCACTGTTATTAATTTTTGGTTGTGATATTTTCTTATCTTGTTTAATACACCACGCATGTATACATGCTCTTGAGGCTTGGGAAACAGAACCTCTGAGGCATAAGGAGATCTCCATCAATCTAAATTTAGTAGTGTTTAGTATTCGAGTTATGAACTCCATTTCTCAACAATTGTGCATATGGAAGATATATGCTCAGAAGTATTGTTTGCTTCATCTGAAGCCTTTTTATTATGTAGAGTACTTGAGCGAGAATAAGACATACAGTGAGGTCTTCCGCTTGAGCTAGCTACCCGCCAACATGAATGAAGTAAGGCATCGTGTACGCACTATTCCCAGATGTGTGTCTATTGCAATGCAGTGATGCTGGTAGAGTATGAATAAAGCTGTGTGAGGTTTTGTTATGAATAACTTGTTTCTTATGCCTGTAATGGAAACTTTTAGTTAAGAAGATTTTAGTTTAATTTACTAAGTCAAATTATAATAGTTTTACACGGTAAAAATGATTCCTGTTTTTTCGAGGAAAAGGGGAAAATTTGAAGGAAGTTTCTTAGATTGAGGAAGACTCCTCATATTTTGAGGAAATTTCATTTGTTCATTTTTTTTTCAGGAAGCTCCCTTAAAATGTCAGGAGTCTTCCTCAATCCAGGAGACTTCCTCAAAATTTTCCCTTTTTCCTTAAAATCTCAAGGATTGCTTGTGGGTGTGGTCCGTTTCACCTAAGCCATTTTCATCTAAACGTGTTTTCTTGCTCTATATCGCTGTCCGACTTCGTCTAAACGAATTTCATCTAAAGCGTCATTTTTCATCTAAAGAAAGTTGGTGTCGTTTGTTCTAAACATTTTTCAACTAAGTCATATTAGGCAATTTTCCTCTAAAGAAAAAAAGGAGTCAGGGGCACGGACATTTCACGCCATAAGTTGACAGATGTGATGGGGACTGTCAGTGGCAGAGATGTGACTGAGTGGAGTGGCCCAGAAGGGACGACCGCATGACACGCTGACTCGGTCGTTAAGGTGCGCACTCTTACAGTCACATTGCTGTTACTCGGACGAACCCAAGTACTTGCCACCTGTGCCCAAGGTGTTGTGTAGTTGAGGTAGTCGGGCGTAAAAGACATCGGTGAAGCGACACGACCGCGCGCGCGCGCGCCCGTGTGTGTGTGTGTGTGTGTGTGTGCGTGCGCGCGCGCGCAATGTGCAAATCGCGTAGTACCGCAGTAAAGTGCAAAAGTTCAGTGATTTCGTGTGGCTGCGGGAGCGCCTTGCAGTTAGGCAACCACTCGGCTCCGCTGTATGATCGGTTGCCTAGCCGCAAGGGGCTGTGTATTCTGCTTGGGTGTGCGCGCGCGCACAATGTGCAAATCGCGTAGTACCGCAGTAAAGTGCAAAAGTTCAGTGATTTCGTGTGGCTGCGGGAGCGCCTTGCAGTTAGGCAACCACTCGGCTCCGCTGTATGATCGGTTGCCTAGCCGCAAGGGGCTGTGTATTCTGCTTGGGTGTGCGCGCGCGCACAATGTGCAAATCGCGTAGTACCGCAGTAAAGTGCAAAAGTTCAGTGATTTCGTGTGGCTGCGGGAGCGCCTTGCAGTTAGGCAACCACTCGGCTCCGCTGTATGATCGGTTGCCTAGCCGCAAGGGGCTGTGCATTGTGCTTCCGCCGCGAGGAGTAAGTGCTCATTATTATTATTACTAACCTTTTTTGTTTGTCTTTTTTTTTTTGCATGGCGCTGCTGTGGTGTTGCGTGGAGAGGAGGCATGTGCACTTTTCTCGCTTCGCTCGCACTTCTGTGGTGAATCCTTCCAGCAAGTGTAGCACGTTCCCAAGACTCAGGACTTCAGCTGCGCGCTTGTTGCCAATAAAGTCTAGTTTCCTACCATATTACAAAACAATGCTTTGCTTGCTCTGTTAACCCACATTTTTCACCCATTACTGCACTGCATACTGCTGTGTTATTTAACTCTAGAATATGTTCTCGGCAAAAAGTAATGCAGCGATGTGGAGACAAACAGGTGAGTGCAACCTGTATCTGCTGTGTGGAGGGGGAGGATCCGCATCTCTGCATATTACATTCCAAACTGAGAGGCAGAAGTCAAAAACATAGAAACGTATATTTCATTGCAGGTGTGAGTACAACAGTTGAAATAAGTTAGCATCACTGTAGGCGCGAGTGTGTGTTGCAGTATTCCGCAGGGGCTCTTGAACTCCAACATGAAACAGAGAAAAAGCAAGGTGAGACATCGGCACACAAAGGCAGGAACAGTTGCACGAGCGCCCCAAAAGGGGGGGCGAGAACACGGGGAGCTGTAGAAGGAACTGAATGAACCTTGAATCAAACACACACACTCACACACTATGCAATAGGCAACGTACATTTTTACAGGAAAATAACACCCTGCAAAGACAACGCCAGGAACGTGTCCAGCGAGTATCAGAGCGCGGGGCGAGCCTCCGCCGCACTGACGAGGGACAAGGACGACCAGACGGCCGTGTAGTGTTGAGACTGAGACACAGCAAAGAGGGGCTGATGCGACCCGACGAAGGACAAGGAGTACCTGGTGGCCGTGACGTCACAGCTCACACCAAGAGCCGCAGCGGGCGGGGCGGGCGGGGCGGGCGGGGCCGCGCGAGGCCAAGCGCGCTCGCTGAGCTGGCGAAGGACAAGGAGTACCTGGTGGCCGTGACGTCACAGCTCACACCAAGAGCCGCAGCGGGCGGGGCGGGCGGGGCCGCGCGAGGCCAAGCGCGCTCGCTGAGCTGGCGAAGGACAAGGAGTACCTGGTGGCCGTGACGTCACAGCTCACACCAAGAGCCGCAGCGGGCGGGGCGGGCGGGGCCGCGCGAGGCCAAGCGCGCTCGCTGAGCTGGCGAAGGACAAGGAGTACCTGGCGGCCGTGACGTCACAGCTCACACCAAGAGCCGCAGCGGGCGGGGCGGGCGGGGCCGCGCGAGGCCAAGCGCGCTCGCTGAGCTGGCGAAGGACGAGGAGTACCTGGTGGCCGTGACGTCACAGCTCACACCAAGAGCCACAGCGGGCGGGGCGGACGGGGGCGGGGCGCGGCCGCGCGAGGCCAGAGCGCGCTAGCTGAGCTGGCGGAGGACGAGGAGTACCTAGTGGCCGTGACGTCACTGCTCACACCAAGAGCCGCACCGGGCGGGCGGTGCAAGGCGCGGCGGGGCGCGGCGGGGCGCGGCCGCGCGAGGCCAGAGCGCGCTCGCTGAGCTGGCGAAGGACAAGGACTACCTGGTGGCCGTGACGTCACAGCTGACACCCAGGATGGTGGTCTGGTTCGCGGTTGACGGGCGATTAGCCGATAATCCACCATGAGATCTGAAGTCACACGCCGGGGCTTCGGGGAGGGGGTGGTGGGGGCGATTCGTCAGGGAGCGCTGGCGGACCTAACGAAGGACAAGAACTACGAGGCGCAGGATCTTGGGAAACCTTATGATCTCGTGAAAGCGGCGAGCGGTGGCTGTTCTGCTAGCTTCACGAGGATGCACATGGCAGCATTTGCCTATGCCGGGCTCAGCCACGCTAGTCTAGTAACCTCCCTCTCTTAAAACGCCACTAAACCTTACAAATCAACAGAATGACACATCAACAACTGCTGTTCTGTGCTGGACACTTTGGCACAGTCTGGGCTTGCACAGGGTTGTGCCTCATTCCCTAGCTCTGATGCCAGAGCCGCCCAGAGTGGAACGAAAAGACAAGAGAGAGTAGAGAAACTGAAAAGGGACTGGGGTGGAAGGGTGTCCTTGAAGCACTTACTGAGCAACCGTTGATGCAAAAATCATTCCACTTAAGCTAACAACGCAGGAGTAGTTGTGGTTGTATCTCTCTTAGAAAGGCGAATTTCCTTTTCAAAAATAATCCGACGGGGACTTTAGACTTGCTGGATGATTAATCTTGCAGAGAAATTGAAATACCCTGCGTAAAAATACATGCCATACATGCCTCGGCCCAAATAAACACCCTGAGGTTATTATATTATATTAGCTTCCACAAAGGCCTGTCACATTATTGAAAAGATTTTACTCTTAAATTCACTTCTGAATGGGAAGTTGATGTTTAAATCAAAACATCACAAAAACGACTTGAAATATTCATGATACCAGATTACAGCAGGTAGCAAATAAAGCATACCGACAACAGAATAACACATCTCAATAGTTGCTGTTCCGAGCTGGACACGTTGGCACAGACTGGGCTTGCACAGGGCTTTCGTGCCTTATTCCCTAGCTCTGATGCCAGAGCCGCCCAGAGTGGAACGAAAAGACAAGAAAGAGTAGAGAAACTGAAAAGGGAGTGGGGTGGAAGGGTGTCCTTGTAGCACTTACTAAGCAACTGTTAAAGAAATAGTTATCCCTTTAAATTCAATTTCTTTTAAAATACTTATGCGATTCAAAAAGTAGGTAATGCCAGGGACCAATAATTTACCCTTGTCGTGAGCTGTAGATAAGTCACTTAAACAAAATTAATTCTGTTATGTTATAAACACAAAAGTTTTTGTACAGTAAAATTCAGACCTACTCAAGATGAAAGTAAAGGATGAAAATTAAATCCCTTACAGGTGAAAATATAACAAAACCAAAAAAAAAGTCACATGCATTTCCCCAAATAAATACCCTTAGATCAAAGTACATATTACTACAAAAAGTCATGTCACATTCTTGAAACAAGATAACAGAAAATGCATTGTCAGGTAGTTAAGAACCATGCTGACAACAGACCGATACACATCATAACAGTTGCTATTCCGAGCTGGACACGTTGGCACAGACTGGGCTTGCACAGGGCTTTCGTGCCTTATCCCCTAGCTCTGTTGCCAGAGCCGCCCAGAGTGGAACGAAAAGACAAGAAAGAGTAGAGAAACTGAAAAGGGAGTAGGGTGGAAGGGTGTCCTTGTAGCACTTACTAAGCAACAGTCAAGACAAGTATCGTTGTCATGTACTTTAAAACATTAAACAAGAAATGCCCAATATCAGAAACCTTACTTTGAACCATAAAAATTAATTAGAATGTTATCTTAGCCACCCCAAGTACTTAAAAATTGTGAAAAGGATATTTCAAGACAAATGTGGTGAGCACTTAACTTTAGTGGCAAAGGAGAGGGTTACAGCAGCACAGATGGTAGGGTCGTGATTAACATCCAGCGTCAGTTGGTCGAATTAAATTCTGCAAGAGAAGTACGGAATCAACTTAAGAATGAATTTAACACTCCCTGATTATAATTAAATGTGATTGTACTCACAATATCGACACCAAATGACTGCGTGATGTGTCTCTCAGATAATTTAAACAGGTACCATTGAGGAATTTTTTCCTGTAAAAAGATAGCTATATTTTACATAAATGCATACTAAATTGACAATGTAAGGTGTAAGAGAGGGATGTGGAAACATTAGAGCTATGCAAACTCACTTTTATGTTACCTCCTTGATGCCTCCAGCAATCTCTCATCTGTTGAGTAACTTTGAAAAATAAAGTAGCTAACTTACGATGTCCCTGACTGTTAAAAATAAAAATAAAAATTAGCTTAAAAAATCTGTTTTATTAATTTAAGAAAGTCAAAACAAGGTGAAAACAAAACTACCTTCAACAGTGAAAGCATTCACCAAGAATTGCAATAGTACTAGCTCCTTCAGAATACCGGGCAAGTCATTCAGCGTAAATCAATTTCAAGAAAGTACAACTAGTCGGGGAACACATAGAAAAAGTCTGCGGTAAACTGAAACATAGCAATAAAGATACATTATTTAAAAGTCATAGCAACACACTTTTAGGGTTTTTAAAATAAAAAAAAGGAATTAAATGTAGACCGCATGACTTACCATGCTAGAACTGTAGGAGCATGGACCGTTTGTTGAGGTAACAGTCACAGCAGGACAATAAGGGCAGCGGGAATCCATACAGCATGCCAAACATCAGCTTCGCCCTGGGCCTGGTTCAACTAACACCCAACCCATCCCACAGTCCGCCCAAAAACCTAAGACCCACCCTCAACTCCACATCCCGCCCAGCCCTAGACACCCACGCTCTCCTGCGGACGGGCCGGCCGCCGCCGCCAAGAGGCGCGCGAACAGCACACGGCCCGCCGCGCGCAACGAGCACCGCGTCGACATGGGGACGCGCCCGCCGCCAACAAGGGCAGCACTTGGCGCGCCGCGCCCAAGACCCGGGGAGGGAACACAGTCCACCTCGACCTCTCCTGGGGACGAGTCGCTGCCCGCCGCGCCCAGGGTGTCCTCTGATGTCCTCGACGGCGCTCTCCTGCGCACGGGCCGGCCGCCGCCGCCAAGAGGCGCGCGAACAGCACACGGCCCGCCGCGCGCAACGAGCACCGCGTCGACACGGGGACGCGCCCGCCGCCTACAAGGGCAGCACTTGGCGCGCCGCGCCCAAGACCCGGGGAGGGAACACAGTCCACCTCGACCTCTCCTGGGGACGAGTCGCTGCCCGCCGCGCCCAGGGTGTCCTCTGATGTCCTCGACGGCGCTCTCCTGCGCACGGGCCGGCCGCCGCCGCCAAGAGGCGCGCGAACAGCACACGGCCCGCCGCGCGCAAAGAGCACCGCGTCGACATGGGGACGCGCCCGCCGCCAACAAGGGCAGCACTTGGCGCGCCGCGCCCAAGACCCGGGGAGGGAACACAGTCCACCTCGACCTCTCCTGGGGACGAGTCGCTGCCCGCCGCGCCCAGGGTGTCCTCTGATGTTCTCGACGGCGCTCTCCTGCGCACGGGCCGGCCGCCGCCGCCAAGAGGCGCGCGAACAGCACACGGCCCGCCGCGCGCAAAGAGCACCGCGTCGACATGGGGACGCGCCCGCCGCCAACAAGGGCAGCACTTGGCGCGCCGCGCCCAAGACCCGGGGAGGGAACACAGTCCACCTCGACCTCTCCTGGGGACGAGTCGCTGCCCGCCGCGCCCAGGGTGTTCTTGAACTCGGGGAGGAGCGCCCACCTCTAACTTTCCTGGGGACGAGTCGCTGCCCGCCGCGCCCAGGGTGTTCATGGCCACGGGGAGGAGCGCCCACCTCTACCTCTCCTGGGGACGAGTCGCTGCCCGCCGCGCCCAGGGTCTTCTTGAACTCGGGGAGGAGCGCCCACCTCTAACTTTCCTGGGGACGAGTCGCTGCCCGCCGCGCCCAGGGTGTTCATGGCCACGGGGAGGAGCGCCCACCTCTACCTCTCCTGGGGACGAGTCGCTGCCCGCCGCGCCCAGGGTCTTCTTGAACTCGGGGAGGAGCGCCCACCTCTAACTTTCCTGGGGACGAGTCGCTGCCCGCCGCGCCCAGGGTGTCCTTTGGTCTCCCCGCTCTCCTGCGGACAGGCCGGCCGTCGGCACCAAGAGGCACGCGAACAGCACACGGCCCGCCGCGCGCAAGGAGCACCGCGTCGATCTGGGGACGCGCCAGCCACCCACAAGGGCAGCTCTCGGCACGGCGCGCCGCGCCCTAGACCCGGGGAGGGAACACAGTCCACCCTGACCTCTCCTGGGGACGAGTCGCTGCCCGCCGCGCCCAGGGTGTTCTTGAACTCGGGGAGGAGCGCCCACCTCTACCTCTCCTGGGGACGAGTCTCTGCCCGCCACGCCCAGGGTGTTCATGGCCACGGGGAGGAGCGCCCACCTCTACCTCTCCTGGGGACGAGTCTCTGCCCGCCACGCCCAGGGTGTTCATGGCCACGGGGAGGAGCGCCCACCTCTACCTCTCCTGGGGACGAGTCGCTGCCCGCCGCGCCCAGGGTGTTCATGGCCACGGGGAGGAGCGCCCACCTCTACCTCTCCTGGGGACGAGTCTCTGCCCGCCACGCCCAGGGTGTCCTTGCCCACGGGGACGAGCCGACTAAGGCCCGCCTCTCCCAGTGATCCCTTCGACACCAAGAACCTCACCTTTGAGCACGGGCCGGCCACCAAACGACTTAGCAGCATGCAGTCTGATACACCCAGCAGCATACAGAATGGAACTCTGGAAACATCTCCATCGCGGATCCATGCAGAAGGCAGCTGTACTGTAGAGCGTGAAGTGATGTGCAGCTGGGTTAATCCATGGACACGACACATGCCTCGTTCAGGTCTCTCAGGTCCCCAACATGAGTCGTACAAGGCCACCTGGAAGTAAGAGTACAAAGTTGAGGTACTACTGGCCCTTTGTACATTCAAAACACATAAACGATAAAAGCAATTAACACTCATGCCTGATTCTCTGTACCTGAGAGGTTAAGACAGCAAACTAACAGAGACTGTCAAGCATCACTGGGTTCTCGTAAAAACCTTAAGGCTGGATCACATGAGTCTGTCTGGCGGACACATTCCTTTCCCTTGAACTTCCTGCAAAGACTAGTGTGTTTTGCTGCGGACTGATCGCAATCATCCGTAGATACTTCCATCAGACTCGTCATTGCATTGACATAAACCTGAGTATCTTGACTTGACATAGGAAGCTATACCTGCTCTACCTGGTAGATACAAGACAAGACGTCAATTTAGCAACAACGTACTACACACTACACAAAGAAATTCCGAATGTACTCACCATGTACTGGATATCCTGAACTACACACTCAAATTTCGAAACTATAACCTCCTCTATCAGAATCATGGGAATGGGCGAAAGTGGACTGGTAGCAGAGTGCACGTCGGAGTCAGCCTACCACACACCTGCGGCAATACTATAAGATAAGGAACATAACCGGGTGATTCTCACGTTTCAGGGTAGTTTGGGTTCTTTTGTCTTCTGAAGCCAAACGCGTGCACATAGCGGCGAGGGGTCTTTTTCAGGTGGAAGGGGGTGTCACTCCCCATTTTTTTCACACATTTTGAGATGTACACCGGCGTTGGCATCGAGTCCTGGGCCCTCGAATTACCTAAAATGTAACTTCCGTGATTGTCCAAATGCTACTTATTCGAACTTCGCGCGCCCTGTGTGGCGCTGCATAGCGAAAATGCTGCCAACTGTTGGTGATACTTCAAATTTTGTCATGTCGAGAGGTGATTTCACTCGGAGATTGAAACACGAACCAGTTTTCAGAGGTACTTTCACTACATTTGAAATTTTCCTCCATGTGTTTAACTTCAATGCTCAAATTGTATAAATGTCACTGTGGACTCCCCCCTGCGCACTTTTTTCCAGTTTTGTTGATGTTGGCTAACATGGGGGAGTACCTGGGTTAGGAATTGCGCGGAATGGCTAAGTTCTCACCATACACTCGGCCCCAAGGCAACGAAAAGACTGCGAAAAAGGTGTGTATCATCAATTACTGGTAATTTCCGTGGCACCCTTTGCCCCATGTTGGAACTGGACATCAGAAAAAATAATTTCGTGAAAATGTCCGGTTCGGGATGCCATTCGACCACGAAATGATTTGATACGCCGCAATTAGTTCGAATCAGCTGTTTGGAGCGATTTTCACGTTTTGTAACTTCCGTGACAATGTAATTTCCGTGATCAAAGTACCCATTTTTAGTATTTAATATACCCTAGGGGTCCAAAACGCAGCATCGTTACGTTACGTTACAAATTTCACGAGTACCGCAATATACTATTACACGTCACCGTTCTGTTATGATTACTATATTACAAATGTGTTACTACTCTGTACCGTTACCCACCTGCACAGCTCGGAATAACGGTACAAGGCAGTAACAAGTCACGCGTAACGTTATTGTAGGTAACGGTACCTATGTAAAAGCTTATAGTACCGGTACCAAGAGATATCGCGTTATAGAATAAGGTTCGGAGAGTAACGTCTCCTATGAACAAGTTTCTAGATACCGGTACGTCTACCAAGTAACTCTGTGAAACCAGCGATATAGAGTTTCGGGATCAGTTATAAATCGGCACGGTTCTGAGACTCGTTGGCAGTGCACCCAGAACATGGCTCAATGAAATTCATAGAATTTTCTATCACGAAAATGTCATTGATCTTGACTATGAATTCTAGAAATTCTATTTTATACGAGATTTTTAACGGAATAAGATATGTTAAACTGTTGATTTTTTTCTCATTAAACGATGTTAGATAAACTCATACTCCAGCCAAGTGGCCACTTTCTGAAGGTGCCCGTTTGTATTAGCGTTTCTGGACGCTGTTCAATTGCATTCGAACTCTCTCCGAGTGTTTCCGAACATGACCCGACATCATTCGTACATGCCGAATGATTAGTTACTGCAATCAGCCATAAAGAGAGAGAGAGAGAGAGAGAGAAAATAGTGGTCTCCCTTTCCTGTAGCCTTTTATTCATCTACTGTCCATCTCCCTGCTTTATGTTAACTTCGTGCAGTGTCAGAATACAGCGCGCAAGAAGAAACTGATTGGTCGTCGACCGGAGTCGAACCTGCACTTACCATCCAGCTGCCAGGCACGGAGACCACTGCGCCACAGAGGCGAATAGCGGGAGAGAGGTGGAGAGATGGGGCCTTGCGGCTTTGCGGGTGTGGGTTCGTTCAGATATTTCATAGCAGTCTCCACTGACGCAGAACGCATAGCACATTGATGAAGCAATAAAGTCAGGAAATTTGAAATTGTCTTTGACGCTGTTTTGGTAGGTAAACGTTATCGTATATGTCAGACCTGAACGCTGCCGTGGCGTGGCCGGTACAAGTAACGTTACTGTAACGTTACGTTGGTATAGCTCTTCTGGAACGGTTCCAAAATTAATCTTCGACAATAACGATACAACATCGGTAGCTGCCGGCTTGCATCAAAGTAGTTGTAACGTTACTTTCCAGAATAGCTGTCCGTACCGAGGAAATGTACCGGTATCAAAATATGCGGCGGTATGGTAACGTTACCATGTAACGACCATCTGACGCCATGTACAATGCGTGGTTACAATCAGGTGTACCGTTACTTCAGCGCGTTACGTTCCCGATAACTTTGAAACTCGTTACAATGCCGGTAACGGTATACAGCCCTATTTGTGGTACAGCGGTACGTTACTGAAACGTAACGCGCAGTACCGAACTGAAGTAACGTAAAAAGTCGTTACGTTACGGACCCCTGCTTCACAGGCGCTACACAGGGGCTTGTTCATGGTCACTTCAGCGTTTCTAGAGGCAATCCCATGCCACCATGAAGAAAACGCCCCTTGTACGGAGAGGAAGGGAAGTCCCATTAAAGATCAACTACTTTGTAATTTTCCGTGATCAGTAAAATACATGGTGTAACTTCCGTGATCGCTAAAAATCTTAAAATTCCCATTGCCTCGCAAAAACTAAGGGTCTAGCTTAGCCAGTCCGTGAAAGGCCTCTACTAGGTGCTTATAACCAGGAAAGCCAAAAAAATCCCGGTTCAAATCGCTTTTGTTTTCGGGCAAACGGGAGCATCAAAACTACCCCGAAACGTGAGAATCACTCAACCTCCTAAAGCTTTGAACCATACCAAGCGTTGTAACGGTTTTTCAACAGAACGGCGATAGAAAATAATTGAGCCAGTTGGAAAATCACGTAGGAATTCGTGACATTCAAACTCACCACGAAATATAATTTTTCTTTTCTGAAGGAACATTTCCATCCCGTAATGACGAGGTCTTGGGGTCCGGAGCCGTTATCCGTTGACCGTTGGGCAATGGTGAATGAGCCATCGTGTCAGTAGGACGCAAAATACTTTAAACGGAATTCAAATCATATTCTCAACATCTTTAAAAAATAAAAGAAACCAATACATCAAAACAACAAATATCCGTTACAACGATCGACACCAGTTTGAACCGGGGTCCGTCGCCTTCCCCTTCCTCGGCTCTCTGCGCTGCGCGCACTACCAACCTCTGCTACCGAAAGAAGCCCTACATCTCGTCCTGCACCGTCCCGTCGCATCGGCGCCCAAACAATAAAAATCAATGTGTATCTTTTGTAAATAAGATATATTCGTTGCTTTCAATAACATGGAGACAGGTAGATGTGATTTTTTTTTCCCCCCCAAGTCGTGTTGCAGTACGACGCTGGCACCGTTTTACCCAACTTCGTAGCAGACAGCCTAGCATGGTAAACAGATGAAAATGTCGTCATCTCCGAGTTTACGTTCAATTACCTCTTTATTATTATTATTGATGTCAATTGCCGAAGACCTTGTCCCAAACCGTCGAAGGATATTGCTCTCTTAGTTGGCTTCCTGCTGGCGGCATGTCGCCTCCGTCTACTTTTTCCAGTCCCTCCTTCCCTATCTGCGGAAAGGACAATTCCCTAACCTGTCCAATGTCGGGACCCAGCCATCCACTTTCAACGAACGATGAATCATAATAAAATTCAAAATATTTGTGCCACGATTAACTTCAGTTTCAACCTAATAGTAATTTCCATTTCACAAATGGCGGTCCGCCATCCGCTGATCGTCTCCACCGGGTCGGACGTGCCAGACGTAACTTGAGACCATACTTTGGGACCAAGCGGGACCAAGCTACATTGTAGATTGAGACAGTGCTTTGAGACCATCTTTAAAATCCTGTTTGAAACATGTAAGTTTGTAAATATGTGAACTGGGGGGGGGGGGGGGGAGGGGGGGGGGGGGGGGTGTGGGGGGGGGGGGGTGGGGGGGGGGGGGGGGGGGGTGGGGGGGGGGGGGGGGGGGGGGGGGGGGGGTGGGGGGGGGGGGGGGGTGGGGGGGGAGGGGGGGGTGGGGGGGGGGGGGGGGGGGGGGGGGGGGGGGGGGGTGGGGGGGGGGGGGGGGGGGGGGGGGGGGGGTGGGGTGGGGGTGGGGGGGGGGGGGGGGGGGGGGGGGGGGGGGGGGGGGGGGGGGGGGGTTGGGGGGGGGTGGGGGGGGGGTGGGGGGGGGGGGGGGGTGGGGGGGTGGGGGGGGGGGGGGGGGGTGACGGGGGGGGGGGGGGGGTGTGGGGGGGGGGGGGGGGGAGGGGGGGGGGGGGGGGGGGGGGGGCGGGGGGGGGGGGGGGGGCGGGGGGGGGGGGTGTGGGGGGGGGCCGGGGGGGGGGGGGGGGTTGGGGTGGGGGCTGGGGGGGGGGGGGGGGGGGGGGGGGTGGGGGGGGGGGGGGGGTGGGTGGGGGGGAGGGGGGGGTAGGGGGCGGGGGCGTGGGGGGGAGGGGGGGGGGGGGTGGGGGCGGCGGTCGCTTTTGGTGTGTGCGGTTTTTGTGGGTGGTGGTGCGTGGGGTGTGGGGGGTCTTAGTGGAGTTGTGTGGGGAGTTTTGTTTTAGGTGGGTGGAGGACGGGCGGGGTTTTTTGGTGTGATTGTCGATAGGGGGGTGAAGGTAGGGGGGTGAGGTGCTTTGGAGGGGGGGGGCTGGTCGTGGGGAGGGGGGGGGTGGGGGTGGCGCTGGAGGTCGGGGAGGGAGGACTGGGAGTGAGGGGGGGGGGTGGTAAAGGAGGGGGGGGGTGTGTGGGGGGGGGGGGGAGGGGGGGGGGTTTGCGGGGGGGGGGGGGGAGCAGCGCGGAGGGGGGAGGCGGAGGCTTTGGGCGGGGTGAGGGGGGGTGCGGGGTGGGGGGCGTCTTGGGGTGGGGGGGGGGGGGGGGGGGGGGGGGGGGCGGGGGGGGGGGGGGTGCGGGGGGGGGGGGGGGGGGGGGGGGGGGGGGGGGTGGGGGGGGGGGGGGGGGGGGGGGGGGGGGGGGGTGGGGGGGGGGGGGCCGGGGGGGGGGGGGGGGGGGGGGTGTGGGGAGGGGGGTGGATGCAGTGGGTGGGAACGCGTGTCCTTGCGTCCCTCCCCCCCCCCGCCGCCTCCGCGAGAGCGTTAGGTTATGTTGTTTATATGGGATGTGGAAGAGGGTGGTGGAGGGGAGGGTTGTGGGGCGGATGAGTGGGGGGGGGGGTGGGGAGGTGGGGGCGGAAGTGGTGTTGGGGGGGGGGGGGGGAAGGAGGGGGGGGGGGGGAGGCGAATGGGAGTGGGGGGAGGGGGGGGGGGGGGAGTGGGGGAAGGAGGGTTGGGGCGGGGGTGGGGGGGAGGGAGGTCAGGGAGGGGGGGTGGCGGGGGGTGGGGGTGCGGGGGAGGGTTGTGGGGGGGGCCGGGGCCGTGAGGGGGGGGGGGGGCGAGAGAGATACGGAGGATTGTTAATTAAGGCACGGGCGTGTTTGTGTAGGGGTGGGGGGGGGGTGTGGGGGGATGAGAGGGGAGTTGGGGTTTCAGAGCGGGGTAGGGGGTGCGAGTGTGGGGGGTGGGGGTGGTGGGGGGGGGGGCGGGGGGGTGGAGGGGAGTGGGGGGCGGGGTTTGGGGGCGGGGGGGCGTGGAGGCGGTAAAGGGCGGGGCGAGGGGGAAGAGTTTGGGGTGGGATGTGGTGGGGGGGGGGGGTAGGGGGTGGGGAGTGGCGTGGTTGGGGTGGGGAGGGGGTGGTGGGTGGGAGTGGAGCGGTAGTGGGTGTGGGGTGGGGTGGGGCCTGAGGGGCGGGGGGGTGCGGGGGGTGGGGGGTGGGTGAGGAGGGGAGTTCTGGGGATTAGTAGGCTTAGGAGATGCAATTGGGGGGGTGGGGAGGGGGGGGGGGGCGGGGGGGGGGTGGGGGTGGGGGGGGAGCGGGGGGGGTGTGGTGGTTGGTCTGAGACGTGGGGGGGTTTTTTTTTTTTTTGTTTTTTTTTGAATGTTGTTTTTTGTTTTTTTTTTTTCTAGTTTTTTTTTTTTTTTTTTTTTTTTTAGTTTTTAGTCCTTTCTCCAGAGAAGTACTTTTTTTTTTTTTTTTTTTTCTCTCTCTCCCTCCTTTATCCCCTTTTAGTACCCCTCTCCCCGTGTTGGTTGGTTGTAGAGTTGTTTTGTTGTTGATTTGGAGGTTGTGGTTGTGTGGGTGGGTGGGGGGGGGGTTTTTTTGTTGTTTGTGGTTTAGCTTTTGTTTTGGGGTGGGTGTGGGGTTTTTTTTGGTGTTGGGTTTTTTGTTTTTTTTTTTTTTAATTGTTTTTTTTTTTTTTTTTTTTTTTTTTTTTTTTTTTTTTTTTTTTGTTTTTTTTTTTGATTTTTTTTTTTTTTTTTTTTTTTTTTTGTTGGGTGTTGTTGGTGTCTGGTGCGTGGGTTGGGGCAGCGTAGGGGGAAGGGGGGGCTTTGGGGGCCAACTGGTCGGCCGGGAGGCCCGGGGGGGGGGGAGGGGGCGGGGGGGGAGGCGTGGGGGGGGGAGGGGGGGGTGGTTGGGGGGAGGGAAGGTGAGTTGGTGGGGGGTGGTTGGGGGGAACAGTGGGGGGGTGGCAAGTAGAGACTATATAAGGAACAAACTTGAGAAAAAACAGAAAGTGTTACTTTTTTTTTGTTAGGTTTTATTTTTTATTTTTATTTTTTTTTTTGTTTTTTGGTTTATTTTAGTCATTTTTTTTTTTTTCTTTTTTTTATTTTTTTTTTTGTATTTTTTTTTCGTTATTATTTTTTTGTTTTTTGTTTTTTTTTGATTTTTTATTTTTTTTTTTTTTTTTTTTTTTTATACTAGTTTTTTTTATTTTTTTTTTTTTTTTTTTTTTTATTTTTTTTTGTTTTTTTTTTTGATTTGTTCTAGTTTTCTGCTTTTTTTTTTTTTTTTTTTTGTTTTTGTCGTTTTGTGGGTTTTTTAATTGATTTTTTTTGTGTTTTTTTTCTTTTTTTCTTTTTTTTATTTTTTTTTGTCGTTTTTTGTTTATATTTTTGTTTTTTTTGTTTTTTTGTTTGAGTTTGGTTGTGTTTTTTCTTTTTGGTTTTTTTTTTGTTAGTATGGGTTGTTCTTTAAATTTTCTATCTGAAATAATATCAAGATTGGGGGTTGTGTGAGTGGGTGGGGGGAGTTGGTGTTGTGGGGAGCGTGGTATCGGCTATAGCCACCCCGTTGATGTCCCCCCCCCCCCCCCCCCCCCACCCACCCCCCCCCACACACAAGGGTGGGGGGGTGGGGGGGGGGGAGTGGGGGGCGAGCGCGGGAATAGGCGGGGGGAGATTAGGAAAGGGTGGGGGTTTGAGATATTGTGGATATGTATTAGCTATGAGCAAATGAGTGAGAGGAGGTGCAGTGTGGCGTATTTGGTGGTCTCAGTGCGTGGTAGGAGTGATGAGTGGGAGGGCGAGGCGCGGGGGGGGGGGGGGGGGGGGGGGAGGGGGGGTGGGGCGCGTGTGGAGTGGGGGGTGTGGATTCGGGAGGGGGTGGTTGGGGGGGGTAGTGGGGGTGGTGGGGGGCGGTGATGGGGGGAGGGTTGCGGTGGGGGGGGAGGGGGAGGGAGTGGCGGTTTTTTTTAAGGTGGGGGGGCTGGGGGGGGGTGGGGGTGGTGGGTGAGGGGTAGGGTGGGGGGGGGGGGGGTGGGGTTGGGGGGAGGTGGGGGGGGGGATATGTGGGTGGCGGTGGGGCGGGGGGCGGGGGGGGGGGGGAGGGCGGAGGGAGGTGGGGAACGGGGGGTAGTGGGGGGTGGGGGGTGGGGGGGGGGGGGAGGGCGGGGGAGGTAGGTGAGGGGGGGGGGGGGAGGATGGGTGGGGATTGAGTGGAGGGAGGGGGGGAGGGGGAGGGGCGGGGTTGGGGGGAGGGGGGGGTAGAGGGGGGAGGGGTGGGGGGGCGCGTGGGGGGGGTGGAGGATGGGGGGGCAGGTGAGCGAGGGGGGGGGTAGGGGGGTGGAGGGGGGCTAGTGTGGGAGTGGGGGGATTGGTGTGGAGAGTGAGGGGTGTGGGGGGGAGGGGGGGAGGGGGGGGCGTGGAGGTGGAGGGGGGGGGTGGCGGGGGGAGGGGGGGAGGGGGGATGGGGGGGGGGCGAGGGGCAGGGGGGGGGGCGGGGGGGGGGCGGGGGAGGGTTGGGAAGAGGTTGGGGGGTGTGGGGGGCGGGGGGGTGGGGGGGGGGCGGGGAGGGGGGGAGGGGTGGGGGGGGGGTGGGGGGTTTGAGGGGGTGGGGGGGGGTTGGGGGGGAGGGGTGAGGATGGTGGGGGCCGGGGGGGGATCGGGTGAGGGGAGGTGGGGGGGGGGGAGGGGGGGGGGGAGGGGGACGGGGGGGGGGGGGGAGAGTGGTTGGGGTGTGGAGGGGGGGGGAGTACTAGAGTCAGGGAGAGGGGGGTGGGGAGAGGAGGGTAGGAGGCGGGGGGGGGGGGGGGGGGGAGGCGGGAGGGGGGGTGGGGGGGGCGAGGGTGGGGGGGGGGGATGGAGGCGCTGTGGGAGGGGAGGGGGGCGGTGGAGGAGGGGGTGGGAAACAGTGGGGGTGCGTGGAGGTGGGGGGGGGTGGATGGGGTTGGGGTGGGAGGGGGGGGGGTGAGGTGGGGGTGGGGGTGAGGGGGACTGGCCCCTGGGGCGAGTGGGGGGATGGGGTGGTGGGTGAGGGTAGCGGGGGTTGAGGGGGCGGGGGGGGCGGCGGGGGTGGGGGGGGAGAGGGGAGGTGGGGTGTTAGTGTGTGTGCGTTGGGGGGGGAGGTTGTGAGGGATGGGGTGGGGTGTGGTGTGTGTAGGTTTTTTTTTTTTTTTTTTTTTTTTTTTATTTTTTTTTTTTATTTGGTTTTTTTTTTTTTTTTTATTTTTTTTTTTTTTTATTTTGTTTTTTTTTGTTATTTTTTTTTTTTTTTCTTTTTTTTATTTGTTCTTTTTTTTTTGTTATTTTGTTTTTTTTTTTTTTTTTTTTTTTATGTTTTTTTTTTTGTTTTTTTTTTTTTATTTTTTTGATTTTTTTTTTATTTTTTTTTTTTTTTTTTTTTTTTTTTTTTTTTTTTTATTTTTTTTTTTTTTTTTTTTTTTTTTTATTAATGTTTTTTTTTTTTATTGTTTTTTTTTTGTTTTTTTTTTTTTTTTTTTTTTTTTTTTTTTTTATATTTTTTTTTTTTTTTTAGTTTTTGTTTTTTTTTTTTTTTTTTTTTTTTTTTTTTTTTTTTTTTTTTTTTTTTGTTTTGTTTTTTTTGTTTTTTTATTTATTTTTTTTTTTTATTTTGTTTTTTCTGTTCTAGTTTGCAGTGCGTGTTCCTTTGTAGCCACAGTTAGTTCTTGGACTTGGAGACAGGAATATGTGGAATCATCTTCCATTGTAACTTCCCTATATGTAACAAGCTCCAAAGTATTGTTTCCTTAGTGCTGTAGAAAAGTATCTCAGCTAAATTTACTCAAATAAATATTCTAAACAAGGGATAGTCAAATTCACTTAAATTTGTTGTAACAATATTTAATCAATCTTAAATAAAAGATAAAATCAGTACATGTATACAAATATTTATTGCTGTCTAACATCCATTCTTTTCCTACTTTTCATACATTTTCAAAATTAAATTTAAAGCCAACTATGGACTTAAAAAGGAAACAAAACAATTTTAACAAGATTATCTACAAAACCATAAAATAGAACTATACAAAAGAAGTACCATGAATACGCTTCTTATGGATTATCATCTGCGCTTTTCCACCTGCTTTCCACTGACCACACAATTCACATAGTATTAAACTGCTTTTTCTAGTTTTGGTAGGATACATGCTGTGGAGTTGTTCAATGAGAGAGGGATTGTTATTGTGATTCTTTTTTATATGGTTCTCGACTCTGTATAGCTTAGCTCTACCACCTTTGAATACTTTTTCACACCCTGGGCACTTTATGTCACATCGGCTACCCTTCCACTCCAAATCAGATTCAGTCTTATAAGATGCCTCTCCTCGTTGATCAGAAGAAGTGCATGGTGCACTAACAATCTTGGATACATTAACTTTGCTGATTTATTGACAACTGATGATAGATTTCTGAAAAGAGATATGATAGTAGTGCAGTACAATTAAGATGAAAGGTAGGAGGAGGAGGAGGGAAGCTTACTTCACTGTCTTCATTAGGTAAGGAAGGTAAAATGCCAATTTTCTGTAAATATTTGTGATCTTTAAGTGCTGTAATTAGCCCCCGTAAATCTCTATCTAAATACAACTTTAATAGGTCAGGCCTCACAAGAGCTATCACTTCTTTGAGATCAATCTGGACACAGGAATCACTGTAAAAAAAAATGATGATGATGATGATAAATCAGACAAAGAAGGCAATTTTGTTTAGCAGCAACTATATTTTTATTTAATGTAGGCTACTTACTAGCATTCACATGTGGGTGCAAAAATGGACAGTTCCACACTCCATGGATCTAAAAAATTTACAGCTTGCTGTACATCAAGTCCAGTTTTAAAACCACTGTGTGCAGCATAGGGGTAAAGAAGTACAATTTCTCTTTCTTCCTGAACAACCTACACGCACAGTCCACAGATTACAATTTTTCCTCTTTAATTTGTACAATTATGTATGAATGTTACAATTTTTATGAAGGTCAGAAAATACTTACAATATTGGCAGGTATACCAAGCTCCCTCAAAAACGTAACACTCGCCATCACATACTTATGTGAAGCACCCAGAACATTACTGCACGCAACATGACCACGATCAAGGAAAAAGTTATTGGACCATTCCTTAAATAATTTGAAGTATGGAGGAGGAACTACAAACCTACAGTGGTTCGAATCAAAAAAGGAAATAATACAGTGTTGACAGGTAAACATAGATATTGAAATATATCACGACAAAATCACAGCATTTCCAAACTTACCAAATGCATGGAGCACCATAATGCAAAGCATTCAAGCTAAATGCTGCAATATCCTCAATGTGCCATCCAAAGCTTGACATTTCCATTCCAAAGTAAAGATACGGACTGCTAAACCCGGGTATCTTGGTAGGAATAACGTCAAGGATTGTTTTAAGGCTGCTCAAGGAGAAGGTATGTGTAATCTTACAGTCCGCATCACCCACAGGGACTCCCGCCGCATACAGGATAGAGAACTTATTATCTTCCTTCTCTGATTGAGAGACATGACTTAGGTGAGAACATTCTGCAGCAGGAGTGCTTTCAACAGTACAGTTTTCCAGGCCGTACAGTTGCCGCTGAGTTTTGGCAACTTCAATTAAACTATGCATGTCAACTACATCCTCTTGAAAATCCATTCCATTTGATTTGATTGACAGCCTTCTTATGGTAGCCCAGTAGTAATCAAGAAGGCTATCAAGTGATCGTTCCAGTAGCACCTGGCTGTATGAATGAGAACAGGTGAACTGTTAAGTTGGTTTACTTTATGGTAAACAATTTAAAGGAACATGCCAAGGAAACGTTACGTACCTTGTAGTTTTATGCAGGAAAGCAGTAGGATTCTTAAGGTAGTAGGAGCGACTTCGCGTTTTAAAGACAAAATTCTGAAACTTTCAGAAAATATACTTTAAAGCCCCCTTATTGCGATGCCGATCTAAAATAACCACCTTACCGGACTATATTTTAAATTATTAAGCATCGAAAATCGCTCAAAATAACATGGCGTCTTATGGGAAACCGGCCCCAGAGCGCCGCTAGCCGAACTTTACAATTTATTTCAAAGTCACGTATTAAAGATAAAGCAAAATGTTTCGTACAAAGGTTGTGCATTTAGACCTAAGGAACCTAACGAGATCATAAAAAGTATAGGTCACCGGCAATTTAAGAAAGTTCTGTTAAGTTTAAACGAGCGGTGGCGACCGCAGCGGCTATGGCGGCCATAGTACGCCATGGCGCGCGGGGCAGACCCGGCCGCCGAACCGAGTTTTACTTCGCGTATTTCTCGTAATATATCAGTGTTTGGGTAGTTTTTGATATGTTAAATTATGCTATGATTTATTTAATGAATTTTAAGCATAATATCAACCTAAAAGTCGAAACTTTAATTTTTGACTTTATGAGTCGCTCCTACTACCTTAACTTCATTAATAAATGAATTCCTGTTTGATTTGGCTTTCATTGGATTCACAACTTTTTCTCGATACCCATAGACGTCCTGATGAAAAGATCCATAAAAAAAATTCTTGCTGTGCAACTTTGGGTAGTTCTCGTTTACCATTATCACTAATAATTTCAGTTCCATAATATTTCAGCGATAGCTCAATGAGCGAAGATAGTTTTGTGGGACAGACAACACTTTCGTCCAAATGTATCTGAGTTCAAAGAGTGGGTACAACACACATTGTTACAAATTATCATTCTCAGCATCCTTAAGGTGCATCAACAAAAGACACATCAGACACATTACAAATGACTTCTTCAATATTCCAATATGTAAATGTGATCTGATGTGTCTGATGTCTAAACGATCAATTAAAGTAAGTATTATTGTTCTTTAAGAATCTTCAGAAAGTCATTTGTGATGTACGATGTGTCTATTGCGGATGCACCTTTAACCTCACTTTACCCTGCAGAATACTTCACGTACCTTCAACACACCCTCATCGAGACCAAGCTTTTCGTTGAGCACGAATCGCATGAAGTTTGGAAAATCAGCAAGGTCCTCTTCGTTAACATAAATAGTTGTAATTCCATTACTATCCTTTGCGATTCGTCGCCCTGTCATACTATCGGACATAGTTAGAGATCAAAATCTGAAAGTAACAGCAAAAAAGCTCGCTTGCTCCACTCGCTATCTGAAAAAACGGGAGTAAAAATAGCATCACATACACCAGAAAAAAATATTTCAAATATTTAAAAAAAATATTAACCGATACTTTTTGCTCCCAATTCAACTCTTTCGATGAACACTATGAAAACAACAGGAACAACACACTGACAATAATTGCTGCTAACCACTGCTGACTTCTTGCTGTTCTTACTTCTTGAGTGTGTTAATAATGCAGTATCCTGTATATGCAGCACATAGTCGCCTTGGTTTGTAAACAATTCTAAAAGTGTGACATTCTATTATTTTCAAAGTAAATTTTTCTCAGATCTCTTCATATTCAAGGAAAAAAAAAGTGTTCTGAAAATTTGGACATGATTCGTAAGCAGGTCCCCTGAAAAGTTACCAGTTGATCCTAAATTGTTATAATTTTAAGAGGAGCTAGGTTATTCCTCCAAACACAGAATCTCAATATCATAAATTTCTATAATCCATGGTACTTTTGCTTACCATTGGTATAGTAACTGTCAAATAGCTGTATTGTGGTATTTTGTGTTAGAAGGTTGTAGTTCTTTAATTTTTCAGGTTATGAAGTTGGATTCTCAAATGGCGACAGAATCGATCAATGTAAGAACATTCTTACCTATTTCTTTTGTGCACAGTCTTATCAACAACTCTCCATTATTCTTTTTATTTTTAGGTAGAAAATGCGGATGTGAAAATGGAGGTTAAGACAGAAGATGATGAAGCATTTCAAAACCTCTCACACTCTTCTATCGGGAGTAAAGAAATTAATGTAAGATCAATTTCGTACATCACAAGGTTTCTATTACACATAGAATTATGTGCTCAGTTTATTCATACATTCCATTCTATTTATCAGGTCGAAGAGTTTGATAAAAATCGAATTTATAGTGACATGGACCCTACATGTTTGGTTAGCTCATCACATGAAGAAGATTCAAGCCCGCTTCCAGAAATCATCAGTGAGAGATGCGCCAAGAAACTTGAGAGATTGAGATACCCATTCTCAATGTTGCAATGCCCCCAGTGTGACAAAACATTCAAGAGAGCTTCCTTATCTACTTTAATGAAACATGTACAGGAATGGCATAAGAAGTGCTCTAAAGAGCTTCCTTACGTAATTCATGAAGAGTATGGGCTCCATGAAATGTAACACACTCTTCTTTAAGGTAAAGAGCTGTAATTTTGGTTTCCCATTTTCCCTTGCATGTATGTTTCAAAGCGTTTACAAGAACGTGATCCAAGAAGGAAAATAAGAACTACTTTAGAATACTGCTTCAAATTGTAAATATTGAGAAGTATGACTCTTTGTTTCAAACTTAATATATAGGGAGGTGGCAGAGTGATTTTCCAGTTAATTGTGTTCTCATTATGAAGTAATATGGTATCCTTTGTAAAGTTGTTATTGTTGTTCCTTTGTGTTACAATTTAATTTTTTGTTTCTAATTGCAATGAAATTTAAATGCCTTAGGTTCTATACTCTCTCTCTCTCTCTCTCTCTCTCTCTCTCTCTCTCTCTCTCTCTCTCTCTCTCTCTCTCTCTCTCTCTCTTTCCATTGTTTTTCTATTTATTTATTTATTTATTTATTTATCTATCTATCTATCTATCTATCTATCTATCTATCTATTTATTTATTTATTTATCTATCTATCTATCTATCTATCTATCTAATTAATTAATTAATTAATGAATTAAGCAGGTATGTATACAGCACCTCCAATAGCATAGCTCCATAGGGGTATTCATTTTTTTTCCGGTAATGGTGCAGAGTGAATGCTTATGAGGAAGTTTAGCTTAAGTATGAATCTCAGTTGGATGATTTCTGAGTGAAATGAAATGAAGAGTCCACTTCTGGGGGACTGGCTCGTTTCTGAGGGATACACTTGATCAAAAACTAATTATTTAGTATTTGGAAGATAGGTTTGAAGTATCTGTCAATAGTTTTCAAGCAACAATGCAAACTTAATATCATGAAGAGCCAAACAGTTGATACTGTTAATAAGCTGAAGTACACACTCAGCATATAGCCCAAAGGTGTGCCTGGCTAGTAAAATAGTTTCTTCTGTTTTTATCTTAACTACTTGTTTCTGGAATCACTACTTCGTAAGTATGATGTTTTGTAGGCTGATGTGCCTTTACATGTTTGTAAACTTCACTAAAACTTTTGTTGTGTTACTTGATGTCAAGATTTGTGAACCTTGTTTTTATTCTTCTTAAATAAATCATATCACTTTTCGTTTTTACTACATGATGTACTATTGTACTCTTTGTACTGCTATCAACCTATTTTTTTAAACGGTAATTTTTTTCTCAGACTGATATGAACAATTACAAGTTACATTTACGCTTCATTTCTAAATGCCACTACTTCCCTTTTTTCATCAGAACATTGTGCTTTGCGGGGTGGGGGCGGCCTGGGGCGGGTTAGCTGCCTCGGGTCGCGGTGGCATATGTCTCCTCGCGATCCCCACCTGGGGTGGCGTTAGGAAAGGGGCTGACCAGAGCTAGGCATGGCAGTGCACTGCACCTTTCACTCCGCTAGACACCAAACGCGTAGGTCCAGGAGGGCCCGTTAGCTTTCTTCCGGGTCTGCCCCACCTTTCGCTGCCCCTCCTCGCGAAGGATGGAAGACTGCCTCCGCTAACCAGGGTCACAAGCGCCCCTGGTGCCTGACCGGGTTCCTCCTCTGGGCCGCCTGAGATGACGGGACGGCGTGAGGGCCGAAGCATGCCCCATCGGCCGGGGCCGGCGATCTGGGTGCCTGACTGGGCATCTCTTGGGATGCTCGGGATGACGGGACGGTGTGGACGGTGGTAGCCTTCCCCACACTGATCGCGGTCGTTGTCGCCCTCAGCAACGGGGGCCCGGACTGGGTCTGGTCATTCCCCCGCCTGCGTCTGGTACTTCCCTCGCCTGCGTCTGGTCCTTCCTTCGCCTGTGTCTAGTACTTCCCCCGCCTGTGTCTAGTACTTCCCCCGCCTGCGTCTGGTCCTTCCCCCGCCTGCGTCTGGGGCGCCTGGGATGACGGGAGGGGCGAAGACCGGGGCGGCGCGGCGCCGCGGAGGGGATCTTCGATGACCTCTAGGGCGGGAGTCGGGGCGCCGCAGGGGTGGTGTGCTGGGCCGGGTGCCGGGTACCGGGTGCCGGCGCCGCGCGGTGGTCTGCTCGGTGCACTTCGTTTCGGGGTGTACCTGTGCAGTGCGCCTGGGGCGTGTGCCGCGGGGCGGCGCGCGCCATGGGGCGTATCATGGGGCGTATCCTCTGCCCCTTGGCGCACTGCACCCGGACTCCTTTTCCGGCCCTGGAGGGCGATCGGAGAGCGCCCAGCTCTTCTTCCTTTTTTTCTTCTTTGGTTCCAAAATGTAAGGGTTTTGTTTACTTTTTGCAAACAAAACACTGATATTTTGTAACCAAACTAGGGCGCATCCGGATCCGGTCTGGGCGCTCTCCGATCGCCACTCTGGGGAGGACGGCTTCGACCTGCTTCGACTTGGACCTCGGCTGCGTGGGCGGCCTTCTCCACGCGACCACCCGGCTCCCAGGCGCACCGGTACCGCGGTGTGCCCCAACGCTGCGCTCTTTGTTGTTCTGCCATGTACTTGCCCTGTTCCATCATGTCCTACCACTGCTAATCCTACACTACGAGTTTAGTCGGGCCTTGGCGCCCCGTCCCCCCGGGGGCGGGCACGCGGACTGCTAGCTTATAGGCCGTAGGAGGTTGAGCATTCAGTTTGCCAGCTCCGCACGTCTGTCCACCTTGCAAAACACTTTTAGGACCCCTGGAGGGTGCGGTGCTGGCGGACGTAGCGTTTCTAGCACGATGGCTTGGTCTATCAGAGATAGCTACATAGTGTCGCCCGTCATGGCCAGGCCCTCCGCAGTTATGCCATCTATGTATCTATCTATCTATCTATCTATCTATCTATCTATCTATCTATCTATCTATCTATCTACATCAGAACATTGTGCTTTGCCAAGAGTTTAATAGTCTTTCCAGTGGAGGTCTTAGTCCACTGTTGGAAAATAGCACTGTACAGACCGTAGCCTGCAAATATGTTGGAAAAGTCCAATGGAGCACATTCCATCCACAATGAAGTAGAGTCCGTACTGTAGGGATGCACGTTACGGTCTGACCGTACACGGTGAGATATTTACACATTTTATTTTTATTTTCAGATTATACTTAACTCGTGTAGGCAGCCACGCCGATGTTGGTGAAGGGGGTGTCGGGCGCGCGCAGCCGCCCGGGGGTGCTGTCAGCTGTCCTCAGAACCGGGACAGGCATGTCGGCTTGAACGATATTCTGCGCTCGGCGGCGCGTTCCGCGAAAGTGTCGGGGTCGTAGTCAAACACCCGCTGCGACTGGTCTGGTCATTCCCCCGCCTGCGTCTGGTCCTTCCCCCGCCCGCGTGTGGTCCTTCCCTCACCTGCATCTGGTCCTTCCCCCGCCCGCGTGTGGTCCTTCCCTCACCTGCATCTGGTCCTTCCCCCGCCCGCGTGTGGTCCTTCCCTCACCTGCATCTGGTCCTTCCCCCGCCTGCGTGTGGTGCGTGTGGTCCTTCCCTCGCCTGTGTCTGGTACTTCCCTCGCCTGCATCTGGTCCTTCCCTCGCCTGTGTCTGGTACTTCCCTCGCCTGTGTCTGGTACCAGGTAAATGGGGTTTGTATATAGTTGTATATGCTTCGTATATAATTGTATACGAATGTATATGGAATCGTATACAGCCATATACATCTGTATATGTCACGATATATGCCATATATGGCTCTGTATATATGTGTATATAGCATTGTATATGACTATATGTGGCCCCATATACATTATATATGGCTTTATGTATAGCTATATATGTGTATATGTGGCTCTATATATGGGTCCATAAATGTATATATGGCTCTATATATGATTATATACAACCTAATATTGTATATACAGAGTCATATATGCCATATATGGGATATATATAGAGTATATATGGAGCATATATAACATTACTTATCTTCGTGCAGAATCAGCTAATCAGTTATCATACCTTAAAGCATTGTCATGAAATAAGAAACTACACTGGTGTGCAAAATTAGCGGTCCACTTTTTTCTCCGCTCATAATTTTTTTAAAAATTGGGCTAGAAACTTGAAATTTGGAGAAGAGGTGGTCCAAAGTGTTGTTGAAACGTCCCTAAAGTCGCAACAATCAAATCCCCCCCCTTCATTTTTTTTTCCACCCCTCGCGTAAGACCCTGTCATTTTTGACACTTACGCCGGGGCAAAAGTTTCCTTTTAGGTGTCGCAGAGGTTTGAAATTCACATGGCCGACTCAGTTTTGGCTCCTCTTTCGATTGATACCGGAGCCACCCCCGTCGGACGAACCGTTCCGGAGCCACAAAAAAAACCACCCCTAAGTAGGGGTGATTTTTTCGGATTTTTTTCCACTGTTCTGCGCGGTAGCAGGAGGTCCCCTGGACACGACAAAAGTGTCCCCATGTCCGTCGCACCCCCCCCCGGGGGTGTCCAGCCCCGAAACACTGACACCCCAAATCTTGATTTTTCACTAAAATCACGAAAAATGACCAAAAACGGGTCAAAAATCACGTTGCACAATTGATTTCAGCCGTCTGGATCGACACCCGGAGTGACAAACTGCAGACCAGACGGTAAAGCCGTTTTCGTGGGGGTTGCAACCCCTAACTTTCCAACCCCCAGCGCAGGGGATGGAGGGGCGGAGGCGGGTCGCCGCGGTCACGGTACGATGTGTGAGTCCCCTCAGGCACCTCCACACCAATTTTGAAGTGATTCGGTCCATTCGTTACCTTCCAGGATCAAAAAAATGCAAAATCGTGTAAATTTCAACCCCTAAGTTTGCACCCCTTTTTCTCCTCAGCCAGGAGGGGCACAACATCCGCTCAGGTGCGCGAAGGAGCGCACATTCAACCTTTACCAGGGTGCAAATGCGCAAACCCCTGCGATCATCGTGTCGGCCGCGAGAGCCACGCGAGTGAGCAGTGTTCTTTCCCTTTTCATTGTTGAATCGTTTCTGTGGTTTCACATGAGTGCCATGAAGTGGCCTGGCTGCCACATCGGTGACCTCTCAGAGGCCTCGAGTCTTTTTTGAGACTTTCTTGGTTGCGTAGCTTCGTTTTGTTAAGTTTTCGGGCTGCTATTGATGTTTTTTGAGATCGACTTTGCTTCGATGGCACATCCAAACTCACGAGCACACCGACCCCGGTCATTTTGTCTGCTCACTCGCGTGGCTCTCGCGGCCGACACGATGATCGCAGGGGTTTGCGCATTTGCACCCTGGTAAAGGTTGAATGTGCGCTCCTTCGCGCACCTGAGCGGATGTTGTGCCCCTCCTGGCTGAGGAGAAAAAGGGGTGCAAACTTAGGGGTTGAAATTTACACGATTTTGCATTTTTTTGATCCTGGAAGGTAACGAATGGACCGAATCACTTCAAAATTGGTGTGGAGGTGCCTGAGGGACTCACACATCGTACCGTGACCGCGGCGACCCGCCTCCGCCCCTCCATCCCCTGCGCTGGGGGTTGGAAAGTTAGGGGTTGCAACCCCCACGAAAACGGCTTTACCGTCTGGTCTGCAGTTTGTCACTCCGGGTGTCGATCCAGACGGCTGAAATCAATTGTGCAACGTGATTTTTGACCCGTTTTTTGGTCATTTTTCGTGATTTTAGTGAAAAATCAAGATTTGGGGTGTCAGTGTTTCGGGGCTGGACACCCCCGGGGGGGTGCGACGGACATGGGGACACTTTTGTCGTGTCCAGGGGACCTCCTGCTACCGCGCAGAACAGTGGAAAAAAATCCGAAAAAATCACCCCTACTTAGGGGTGGTTTTTTTTGTGGCTCCGGAACGGTTCGTCCGACGGGGGTGGCTCCGGTATCAATCGAAAGAGGAGCCAAAACTGAGTTGGCCATGTGAATTTCAAACCTCTGCGACACCTGGAAGGACACTTTTGCCCCGGCGTAAGTGTCAAAAATTGACAGGGTCTTACGCGAGGGGTGGAAAAAAAATGAAGGGGGTGGATTTGATTGTTGCGACTTTAGGGACGTTTCAACGACACTTTGGACCACCTCTCCTCCAAATTTCAAGTTTCTAGCCCAATTTTTTTAAAAATTATGAGCGGAGAAAAAAGTGGACCGCTAATTTTGCACACCAGTGTATATTCCAATAAGAAAAGCGCAACACTTTATTTGTAGGTAATTTCATGCCTTAAGAGACGTTGCCGTGAAAACACTATTCCTTAGTTTAGTGAAATTCTCTTCTGCTGCTTTACTATATGCCGCTGGAAGCAAAGCAAAGTGCGCGTGAGCATATTACATGTTCGGATTTTTGCCATACAAGTGTGTTGGAAAAATCCTATACTTGTATAGGCCGCGAAATTTCCCATACATGTATGGGATTTTACCTATACGTGCAATTGCGTGTAGGAAAACTACGATAAGTATGGGAAAAACCCTGTACTCTTGTGGTAAAATACCTACATGCGTTTGGTACAATAATTTCCCAAAAATTTTCGGATTTTTACAATTTTTATGTTAGTTTTCCTTTCAAGCTATAGCAATTTTCCAGATTGCGCGCGCCTATAGCAAACACCTCCAGGTATTGGCCTAGAGCAACGAGATGATGGTATCGGTGGCGGCCATCGGCGGCCCCGCCCGGCACGGCCATCGCGAGGGCCTTCACGGAGCGGGGAGGAGCATGATGGTGATGGTCTCTACGACGGCCAGCGGCGCCGCGGCCGCGCGCACCCATGCCAAACACCTCAAGGCAGTAGCATAGTGCATGGCGATGATGGTTTCCGTGGCGGCCAGCGGCGGCGGCGCGGCGCGCGCCTGACACACACCTCCAGGTATTGGTCAAGGTGGTGGTCCTGGGGGCGGCCATCGGCGGCCCCGCCCGGCACGGCCATCGCGAGGGCCTTCACGGAGCGGGGAGGAGCATGATGGTGATGGTCTCTACGACGGCCAGCGGCGCCACGGCCGCGCGCACCCATGCCAAACACCTCAAGGCAGTAGCATAGTGCATGGCGATGATGGTTTCCGTGGCGGCCAGCGGCGGCGGCGCGGCGCGCGCCTATGACACACACCTCCAGGTATTGGTCAAGGTGGTGGTCCTGGGGGCGGCCATCGGCGGCCCCGCCCGGCACGGCCATCGCGAGGGCCTTCACGGAGCGGGGAAGAGCATGATGGTGATGGAAAAAGATTGTGAGAAAGGGAAACATACCCCCATTGTCGCAGTGTGTATTTTGACCCACCTCAAATAGTCAACGCCTTAGCCATAGGCACACTTCTTAAATTCATCACAGCGTTCAGCTGTCCTGTAACTACAATTCAACCAATTTCTGAAGTTCTGGCTTCCCGCTCGTTTGACTCGAGTTTCGACTCGACTACTCGATCCACATCCACGAACGCGCTCTCCACTTAGATCGACAACCCTCTGGCCGCCAACTGACTACTTGCCTAAACAATTTTAAGTCTTCGCCTGTTCGTAAGAACGTTGTTTGTTAGTGTAATTGATTTTAAGTGCTGTGCGCTGTGAAGAGGTGAGTGAACATCTGGTTTCTAATTAACCTATCGTATCTGATAAGAAGTATTGTGGAAGTGCTCATCCTCATTTAGTCCATGGCATGCAATATTTTTCCACATAGCTGTGGAATCAGAAATATATATATGTGATGCCATGCCTGCTTTAAATTTTTTGATCATGAGGATTTGTTGTGATTTATTAACACACTTTTTGGTCAAGAGCCTCAACATACAGTTTAAAGACAGACACTAAGAATACTTCTGATTTTGCTTGGTTCTCTCACATCACATGACTGTTGTGTCGATAATTTCCTGATGATTTTAAGGAATACTGTTTACTCATTGTTTATTTTTCATTTCAGGAGAATGTCAAAGTACAAGAAAAAGAAAATGAGGAATTTCCCACCAGTTGTGCACGTATCACATCAGGTTACCTCATCGCCTACCCATGTTCCTGGTCCACTTAATCAGTCCTGCCCTTTTAACTCTGGTCAAAACCAACACCAACCTGGTGTTGGCTTTCCTGTCATTAATCATCCACCCACTCTTATTAACTATCCTGCCAGCTACATTCAACCCTCCAATACCTTTTCTGTGCCACCGCATCAATCCCACACCCCATACTTGCCTGTATCTCCCCCAATACCTAATACTTATCAGTGCAACAGGCCAACTTTATTACTACCTCCGCAAGCCATCTTCTCTCCACCCTCTACTTTTCCACCTTCATCTGGCCTAACCCTCCTGCCTGCACTGTCACCAGTATTAAATTATATCTTCCGTCCAAACGCACTCCCTCATTCCACACCCACACCTCTACCTACATCATCAAACCCACCCTCTCCACCATCTGTTAATGGTCAACCAGCCCCCACACCTTCCCCCTCACCCTCTCCTGAATATAATTGTGGTGACAATAATAATAACACTAATAATGATAGTGATGATTATGATGTTTATGATGCTGATACTACTCCCACACCTTCCCTGCACCCCTCCCCACCTCCTTCGGATGTTGAAGAAATTGGTGATAATGATGACGACATTGATGGTGAAGATGATCACAATATATATGACAATTCTGTTAACCATGATATTGACGATGAGAGCAATGAAATTGATAATTTGGACCAGGATGAAGTCATTCTCATTTCGGATGAAGAAGATGAAGTGGTATGTTCTTACCTTACGGTTATTTGCTCAAATAGTTCCTCTTGGCTTCTTTCCTTATTTATCCAACTGCAGTACTTGTTCTCTCCTCAGAACACAATGTCTTACATATACAATTTTCTGTTCTACAGGTCAATTCTGAAAATGCTAATGGGAATGTTGAGCCAGTTGGTGGTGGTATGCATTATTAATCAATCACCCAATTACAAAAAATATTTGAAGCATTGCTGTTAATTTGTCTAATTGCTGTTCTCCCACAGATGATTGCTGTATATGTACTAATGTGATTGCCAAAGACAAGAAATACATCACCCAATGTAATCATTCATACTGTACTTTGTGCATATTGCAATGGGCGGAATCAGTGCCGGAAAATCCAACTTGCCCTCAATGCAGGAAAAATATTTCTTTAACAGACATCTTATCTCATCTGTTTTAAGAAAGACTTACTGTTTGGTTTTGCCATTAATTTTATCATGAACATTGTTTCGTTCGCACTTTTGTTTTTGTAGTTTTTATTCTGGTGACTGTTTCACAGTGCCAATTTTCTTAAGAATTGCACCTGTGCATTAGTTTATTTTTTGTACTTGACTTGTATCTATTGCTTTTGGAAAAGTATAAATAGATACGTTTTGATTGTTTTGTTTTCATGTTCTTTTTTAGCTTAACTTATGCTTTATGTTTTACTTCTGCTTATGCTCTTAATGCTCTCAATATTTAAAGTTTTATGTTAACTTTCAAACAAATGAAAGTTTGTTCAAGTAAATAAATAAATACATAGCGTTTTGTACAAGTGTGAAAGTACTTTATTCAAGAGGTCCTTCAATATTCGAATTTCGGTATCCATTCATTTTTAGAAATGGGACACCACTTCCCAGTTCACATATTTACAAACTTACATGTTTCAAACAGGATTTTAAAGATGGTCTCAAAGCACTGTCTCAATCTACAATGTAGCTTGGTCCCGCTTGGTCCCAAAGTATGGTCTCAAGTTACGTCTGGCACGTCCGACCCGGTGGAGACGATCAGCGGATGGCGGACCGCCATTTGTGAAATGGAAATTACTATTAGGTTGAAACTGAAGTTAATCGTGGCACAAATATTTTGAATTTTATTATGATTCATCGTTCGTTGAAAGTGGATGGCTGGGTCCCGACATTGGACAGGTTAGGGAATTGTCCTTTCCGCAGATAGGGAAGGAGGGACTGGAAAAAGTAGACGGAGGCGACATGCCGCCAGCAGGAAGCCAACTAAGAGAGCAATATCCTTCGACGGTTTGGGACAAGGTCTTCGGCAATTGACATCAATAATAATAATAAAGAGGTAATTGAACGTAAACTCGGAGATGACGACATTTTCATCTGTTTACCATGCTAGGCTGTCTGCTACGAAGTTGGGTAAAACGGTGCCAGCGTCGTACTGCAACACGACTTGGGGGGGAAAAAAAAATCACATCTACCTGTCTCCATGTTATTGAAAGCAACGAATATATCTTATTTACAAAAGATACACATTGATTTTTATTGTTTGGGCGCCGATGCGACGGGACGGTGCAGGACGAGATGTAGGGCTTCTTTCGGTAGCAGAGGTTGGTAGTGCGCGCAGCGCAGAGAGCCGAGGAAGGGGAAGGCGACGGACCCCGGTTCAAACTGGTGTCGATCGTTGTAACGGATATTTGTTGTTTTGATGTATTGGTTTCTTTTATTTTTTAAAGATGTTGAGAATATGATTTGAATTCCGTTTAAAGTATTTTGCGTCCTACTGACACGATGGCTCATTCACCATTGCCCAACGGTCAACGGATAACGGCTCCGGACCCCAAGACCTCGTCATTACGGGATGGAAATGTTCCTTCAGAAAAGAAAAATTATATTTCGTGGTGAGTTTGAATGTCACGAATTCCTACGTGATTTTCCAACTGGCTCAATTATTTTCTATCGCCGTTCTGTTGAAAAACCGTTACAACGCTTGGTATGGTTCAAAGCTTTAGGAGGTTATGTTCCTTATCTTATAGTATTGCCGCAGGTGTGTGGTAGGCTGACTCCGACGTGCACTCTGCTACCAGTCCACTTTCGCCCATTCCCATGATTCTGATAGAGGAGGTTATAGTTTCGAAATTTGAGTGTGTAGTTCAGGATATCCAGTACATGGTGAGTACATTCGGAATTTCTTTGTGTAGTGTGTAGTACGTTGTTGCTAAATTGACGTCTTGTCTTGTTTTTTTTTTTTTTTTTATCTACCAGGTAGAGCAGGTATAGCTTCCTATGTCAAGTCAAGATACTCAGGTTTATGTCAATGCAATGACGAGTCTGATGGAAGTATCTACGGATGATTGCGATCAGTCCGCAGCAAAACACACTAGTCTTTGCAGGAAGTTCAAGGGAAAGGAATGTGTCCGCCAGACAGACTCATGTGATCCAGCCTTAAGGTTTTTACGAGAACCCAGTGATGCTTGACAGTCTCTGTTAGTTTGCTGTCTTAACCTCTCAGGTACAGAGAATCAGGCATGAGTGTTAATTGCTTTTATCGTTTATGTGTTTTGAATGTACAAAGGGCCAGTAGTACCTCAACTTTGTACTCTTACTTCCAGGTGGCCTTGTACGACTCATGTTGGGGACCTGAGAGACCTGAACGAGGCATGTGTCGTGTCCATGGATTAACCCAGCTGCACATCACTTCACGCTCTACAGTACAGCTGCCTTCTGCATGGATCCGCGATGGAGATGTTTCCAGAGTTCCATTCTGTATGCTGCTGGGTGTATCAGACTGCATGCTGCTAAGTCGTTTGGTGGCCGGCCCGTGCTCAAAGGTGAGGTTCTTGGTGTCGAAGGGATCACTGGGAGAGGCGGGCCTTAGTCGGCTCGTCCCCGTGGGCAAGGACACCCTGGGCGTGGCGGGCAGAGACTCGTCCCCAGGAGAGGTAGAGGTGGGCGCTCCTCCCCGTGGCCATGAACACCCTGGGCGCGGCGGGCAGCGACTCGTCCCCAGGAGAGGTAGAGGTGGGCGCTCCTCCCCGTGGCCATGAACACCCTGGGCGTGGCGGGCAGAGACTCGTCCCCAGGAGAGGTAGAGGTGGGCGCTCCTCCCCGTGGCCATGAACACCCTGGGCGTGGCGGGCAGAGACTCGTCCCCAGGAGAGGTAGAGGTGGGCGCTCCTCCCCGAGTTCAAGAACACCCTGGGCGCGGCGGGCAGCGACTCGTCCCCAGGAGAGGTCAAGGTGGACTGTGTTCCCTCCCCGGGTCTAGGGCGCGGCGCGCCGTGCCGAGAGCTGCCCTTGTGGGTGGCTGGCGCGTCCCCAGATCGACGCGGTGCTCCTTGCGCGCGGCGGGCCGTGTGCTGTTCGCGTGCCTCTTGGTGCCGACGGCCGGCCTGTCCGCAGGAGAGCGGGGAGACCAAAGGACACCCTGGGCGCGGCGGGCAGCGACTCGTCCCCAGGAAAGTTAGAGGTGGGCGCTCCTCCCCGAGTTCAAGAAGACCCTGGGCGCGGCGGGCAGCGACTCGTCCCCAGGAGAGGTAGAGGTGGGCGCTCCTCCCCGTGGCCATGAACACCCTGGGCGTGGCGGGCAGAGACTCGTCCCCAGGAGAGGTAGAGGTGGGCGCTCCTCCCCGAGTTCAAGAACACCCTGGGCGCGGCGGGCAGCGACTCGTCCCCAGGAGAGGTCAAGGTGGACTGTGTTCCCTCCCCAGGTCTAGGGCGCGGCGCGCCGTGCAGAGAGCTGCCCTTGTGGGTGGCTGGCGCGTCCCCAGATCGACGCGGTGCTCCTTGCGCGCGGCGGGCCGTGTGCTGTTCGCGTGCCTCTTGGTGCCGACGGCCGGCCTGTCCGCAGGAGAGCGGGGAGACCAAAGGACACCCTGGGCGCGGCGGGGCAGCGACTCGTCCCCAGGAAAGTTAGAGGTGGGCGCTCCTCCCCGAGTTCAAGAAGACCCTGGGCGCGGCGGGCAGCGACTCGTCCCCAGGAGAGGTAGAGGTGGGCGCTCCTCCCCGTGGCCATGAACACCCTGGGCGCGGCGGGCAGCGACTCGTCCCCAGGAAAGTTAGAGGTGGGCGCTCCTCCCCGAGTTCAAGAACACCCTGGGCGCGGCGGGCAGCGACTCGTCCCCAGGAGAGGTCGAGGTGGACTGTGTTCCCTCCCCGGGTCTTGGGCGCGGCGCGCCAAGTGCTGCCCTTGTTGGCGGCGGGCGCGTCCCCATGTCGACGCGGTGCTCTTTGCGCGCGGCGGGCCGTGTGCTGTTCGCGCGCCTCTTGGCGGCGGCGGCCGGCCCGTGCGCAGGAGAGCGCCGTCGAGAACATCAGAGGACACCCTGGGCGCGGCGGGCAGCGACTCGTCCCCAGGAGAGGTCGAGGTGGACTGTGTTCCCTCCCCGGGTCTTGGGCGCGGCGCGCCAAGTGCTGCCCTTGTTGGCGGCGGGCGCGTCCCCATGTCGACGCGGTGCTCTTTGCGCGCGGCGGGCCGTGTGCTGTTCGCGCGCCTCTTGGCGGCGGCGGCCGGCCCGTGCGCAGGAGAGCGCCGTCGAGAACATCAGAGGACACCCTGGGCGCGGCGGGCAGCGACTCGTCCCCAGGAGAGGTCGAGGTGGACTGTGTTCCCTCCCCGGGTCTTGGGCGCGGCGCGCCAAGTGCTGCCCTTGTAGGCGGCGGGCGCGTCCCCGTGTCGACGCGGTGCTCGTTGCGCGCGGCGGGCCGTGTGCTGTTCGCGCGCCTCTTGGCGGCGGCGGCCGGCCCGTGCGCAGGAGAGCGCCGTCGAGGACATCAGAGGACACCCTGGGCGCGGCGGGCAGCGACTCGTCCCCAGGAGAGGTCGAGGTGGACTGTGTTCCCTCCCCGGGTCTTGGGCGCGGCGCGCCAAGTGCTGCCCTTGTTGGCGGCGGGCGCGTCCCCATGTCGACGCGGTGCTCGTTGCGCGCGGCGGGCCGTGTGCTGTTCGCGCGCCTCTTGGCGGCGGCGGCCGGCCCGTCCGCAGGAGAGCGTGGGTGTCTAGGGCTGGGCGGGATGTGGAGTTGAGGGTGGGTCTTAGGTTTTTGGGCGGACTGTGGGATGGGTTGGGTGTTAGTTGAACCAGGCCCAGGGCGAAGCTGATGTTTGGCATGCTGTATGGATTCCCGCTGCCCTTATTGTCCTGCTGTGACTGTTACCTCAACAAACGGTCCATGCTCCTACAGTTCTAGCATGGTAAGTCATGCGGTCTACATTTAATTCCTTTTTTTAATTTTAAAAACCCTAAAAGTGTGTTGCTATGACTTTTAAATAATGTATCTTTATTGCTATGTTTCAGTTTACCGCAGACTTTTTCTATGTGTTCCCCGACTAGTTGTACTTTCTTGAAATTGATTTACGCTGAATGACTTGCCCGGTATTCTGAAGGAGCTACTATTGCAATTCTTGGTGAATGCTTTCACTGTTGAAGGTAGTTTTGTTTTCACCTTGTTTTGACTTTCTTAAATTAATAAAACAGATTTTTTAAGCTAATTTTTATTTTTATTTTTAACAGTCAGGGACATCGTAAGTTAGCTACTTTATTTTTCAAAGTTACTCAACAGATGAGAGATTGCTGGAGGCATCAAGGAGGTAACATAAAAGTGAGTTTGCATAGCTCTAATGTTTCCACATCCCTCTCTTACACCTTACATTGTCAATTTAGTATGCATTTATGTAAAATATAGCTATCTTTTTACAGGAAAAAATTCCTCAATGGTACCTGTTTAAATTATCTGAGAGACACATCACGCAGTCATTTGGTGTCGATATTGTGAGTACAATCACATTTAATTATAATCAGGGAGTGTTAAATTCATTCTTAAGTTGATTCCGTACTTCTCTTGCAGAATTTAATTCGACCAACTGACGCTGGATGTTAATCACGACCCTACCATCTGTGCTGCTGTAACCCTCTCCTTTGCCACTAAAGTTAAGTGCTCACCACATTTGTCTTGAAATATCCTTTTCACAATTTTTAAGTACTTGGGGTGGCTAAGATAACATTCTAATTAATTTTTATGGTTCAAAGTAAGGTTTCTGATATTGGGCATTTCTTGTTTAATGTTTTAAAGTACATGACAACGATACTTGTCTTGACTGTTGCTTAGTAAGTGCTACAAGGACACCCTTCCACCCTACTCCCTTTTCAGTTTCTCTACTCTTTCTTGTCTTTTCGTTCCACTCTGGGCGGCTCTGGCAACAGAGCTAGGGGATAAGGCACGAAAGCCCTGTGCAAGCCCAGTCTGTGCCAACGTGTCCAGCTCGGAATAGCAACTGTTATGATGTGTATCGGTCTGTTGTCAGCATGGTTCTTAACTACCTGATAATGCATTTTCTGTTATCTTGTTTCAAGAATGTGACATGACTTTTTGTAGTAATATGTACTTTGATCTAAGGGTATTTATTTGGGGAAATGCATGTGACTTTTTTTTTGGTTTTGTTATATTTTCACCTGTAAGGGATTTAATTTTCATCCTTTACTTTCATCCTGAGTAGGTCTGAATTTTACTGTACAAAAACTTTTGTGTTTATAACATAACAGAATTAATTTTGTTTAAGTGACTTATCTACAGCTCACGACAAGGGTAAATTATTGGTCCCTGGCATTACCTACTTTTTGAATCGCATAAGTATTTTAAAAGAAATTGAATTTAAAGGGATAACTATTTCTTTAACAGTTGCTTAGTAAGTGCTACAAGGACACCCTTCCACCCCACTCCCTTTTCAGTTTCTCTACTCTTTCTTGTCTTTTCGTTCCACTCTGGGCGGCTCTGGCATCAGAGCTAGGGAATAAGGCACGAAAGCCCTGTGCAAGCCCAGTCTGTGCCAACGTGTCCAGCTCGGAACAGCAACTATTGAGATGTGTTATTCTGTTGTCGGTATGCTTTATTTGCTACCTGCTGTAATCTGGTATCATGAATATTTCAAGTCGTTTTTGTGATGTTTTGATTTAAACATCAACTTCCCATTCAGAAGTGAATTTAAGAGTAAAATCTTTTCAATAATGTGACAGGCCTTTGTGGAAGCTAATATAATATAATAACCTCAGGGTGTTTATTTGGGCCGAGGCATGTATGGCATGTATTTTTACGCAGGGTATTTCAATTTCTCTGCAAGATTAATCATCCAGCAAGTCTAAAGTCCCCGTCGGATTATTTTTGAAAAGGAAATTCGCCTTTCTAAGAGAGATACAACCACAACTACTCCTGCGTTGTTAGCTTAAGTGGAATGATTTTTGCATCAACGGTTGCTCAGTAAGTGCTTCAAGGACACCCTTCCACCCCAGTCCCTTTTCAGTTTCTCTACTCTCTCTTGTCTTTTCGTTCCACTCTGGGCGGCTCTGGCATCAGAGCTAGGGAATGAGGCACAACCCTGTGCAAGCCCAGACTGTGCCAAAGTGTCCAGCACAGAACAGCAGTTGTTGATGTGTCATTCTGTTGATTTGTAAGGTTTAGTGGCGTTTTAAGAGAGGGAGGTTACTAGACTAGCGTGGCTGAGCCCGGCATAGGCAAATGCTGCCATGTGCATCCTCGTGAAGCTAGCAGAACAGCCACCGCTCGCCGCTTTCACGAGATCATAAGGTTTCCCAAGATCCTGCGCCTCGTAGTTCTTGTCCTTCGTTAGGTCCGCCAGCGCTCCCTGACGAATCGCCCCCACCACCCCCTCCCCGAAGCCCCGGCGTGTGACTTCAGATCTCATGGTGGATTATCGGCTAATCGCCCGTCAACCGCGAACCAGACCACCATCCTGGGTGTCAGCTGTGACGTCACGGCCACCAGGTAGTCCTTGTCCTTCGCCAGCTCAGCGAGCGCGCTCTGGCCTCGCGCGGCCGCGCCCCGCCGCGCCCCGCCGCGCCTTGCACCGCCCGCCCGGTGCGGCTCTTGGTGTGAGCAGTGAGCGTCACGGCCACTAGGTACTCCTCGTCCTCCGCCAGCTCAGCTAGCGCGCTCTGGCCTCGCGCGGCCGCGCCCCGCCCCCGTCCGCCCCGCCCGCTGTGGCTCTTGGTGTGAGCTGTGACGTCACGGCCACCAGGTACTCCTCGTCCTTCGCCAGCTCAGCGAGCGCGCTTGGCCTCGCGCGGCCCCGCCCGCCCCGCCCGCTGCGGCTCTTGGTGTGAGCTGTGACGTCACGGCCGCCAGGTACTCCTTGTCCTTCGCCAGCTCAGCGAGCGCGCTTGGCCTCGCGCGGCCCCGCCCGCCCCGCCCGCTGCGGCTCTTGGTGTGAGCTGTGACGTCACGGCCACCAGGTACTCCTTGTCCTTCGCCAGCTCAGCGAGCGCGCTTGGCCTCGCGCGGCCCCGCCCGCCCCGCCCGCTGCGGCTCTTGGTGTGAGCTGTGACGTCACGGCCACCAGGTACTCCTTGTCCTTCGCCAGCTCAGCGAGCGCGCTTGGCCTCGCGCGGCCCCGCCCGCCCCGCCCGCCCCGCCCGCTGCGGCTCTTGGTGTGAGCTGTGACGTCACGGCCACCAGGTACTCCTTGTCCTTCGTCGGGTCGCATCAGCCCCCCCCCCCCCCCCCCTCTTTGCTGTGTCTCAGTCTCAACACTACACGGCCGTCTGGTCGTCCTTGTCCCTCGTCAGTGCGGCGGAGGCTCGCCCCGCGCTCTGATACTCGCTGGACACGTTCCTGGCGTTGTCTTTGCAGGGTGTTATTTTCCTGTAAAAATGTACGTTGCCTATTGCATAGTGTGTGAGTGTGTGTGTTTGATTCAAGGTTCATTCAGTTCCTTCTACAGCTCCCCGTGTTCTCGCCCCCCCTTTTGGGGCGCTCGTGCAACTGTTCCTGCCTTTGTGTGCCGATGTCTCACCTTGCTTTTTCTCTGTTTCATGTTGGAGTTCAAGAGCCCCTGCGGAATACTGCAACACACACTCGCGCCTACAGTGATGCTAACTTATTTCAACTGTTGTACTCACACCTGCAATGAAATATACGTTTCTATGTTTTTGACTTCTGCCTCTCAGTTTGGAATGTAATATGCAGAGATGCGGATCCTCCCCCTCCACACAGCAGATACAGGTTGCACTCACCTGTTTGTCTCCACATCGCTGCATTACTTTTTGCCGAGAACATATTCTAGAGTTAAATAACACAGCAGTATGCAGTGCAGTAATGGGTGAAAAATGTGGGTTAACAGAGCAAGCAAAGCATTGTTTTGTAATATGGTAGGAAACTAGACTTTATTGGCAACAAGCGCGCAGCTGAAGTCCTGAGTCTTGGGAACGTGCTACACTTGCTGGAAGGATTCACCACAGAAGTGCGAGCGAAGCGAGAAAAGTGCACATGCCTCCTCTCCACGCAACACCACAGCAGCGCCATGCAAAAAAAAAAAGACAAACAAAAAAGGTTAGTAATAATAATAATGAGCACTTACTCCTCGCGGCGGAAGCACAATGCACAGCCCCTTGCGGCTAGGCAACCGATCATACAGCGGAGCCGAGTGGTTGCCTAACTGCAAGGCGCTCCCGCAGCCACACGAAATCACTGAACTTTTGCACTTTACTGCGGTACTACGCGATTTGCACATTGTGCGCGCGCGCACACCCAAGCAGAATACACAGCCCCTTGCGGCTAGGCAACCGATCATACAGCGGAGCCGAGTGGTTGCCTAACTGCAAGGCGCTCCCGCAGCCACACGAAATCACTGAACTTTTGCACTTTACTGCGGTACTACGCGATTTGCACATTGTGCGCGCGCGCACACCCAAGCAGAATACACAGCCCCTTGCGGCTAGGCAACCGATCATAAAGCGGAGCCGAGTGGTTGCCTAACTGCAAGGCGCTCCCGCAGCCACACGAAATCACTGAACTTTTGCACTTTACTGCGGTACTACGCGATTTGCACACTGCGCGCGCGCGCACGCACACACACACACACACACACACACACACGGGCGCGCGCGCGCGCGGTCGTGTCGCTTCACCGATGTCTTTTACGCCCGACTACCTCAACTACACAACACCTTGGGCACAGGTGGCAAGTACTTGGGTTCGTCCGAGTAACAGCAATGTGACTGTAAGAGTGCGCACCTTAACGACCGAGTCAGCGTGTCATGCGGTCGTCCCTTCTGGGCCACTCCACTCAGTCACATCTCTGCCACTGACAGTGGCGTTTTAGATGAAAATTGCCACGAGAAACACTTTAGATGAAAATTGCCTTCTGTAACACTTTAGATGAAAATTGCCATAGTTGTTTAGATGAAACGGGACATCTATTCGTTAGATGAAAAATGACGGTTTAGAGGAAAATTGCCACTTTGCATTAGATGAATTTTGCTTAGATGAAACGGGATCATCTCTTGCTTGTACCGTGTTATAGTGGTGATGGGTGGTGGTGGCGGTGGTATTGAGATTGTTTTAATCCAGATGTACTACCTTATAACTTGTAGTTCTGAAGTCACTTGATGAGTTTTAATAATAATATATAATAGTGGTTGTAGGTGGTGGTGGTGGTTGTTTTTTTAATTCAGATGTAATAACTTGTAGTTCTGAAGTCACTTGATGAGTTTTTAATAATTATTAATCTTGGGTCATGATATTTTTAGCCTGCCCTTTAAAGCTTCAGAGCTTGTGTATGATTTTATGTGGAAGTTGTAAGATTTACTTAATTACTTTCCAAGCAACTTTGTTGCAATGGTCTGTGTAAAAACACAATAAATAATTTGGTTGCTGTAGGGATTGTAAGGCATGCTGAGTTTGCATCTGAAGTATGTTTACATACTAGTTAAAAATGTTTGAATTTAACATTGTTCATTTAGTCACTCCCGATTCAATTTGCACTATTCTGATGACATTTCACTGTCATTATCCTTAATATTTGGTTGTGATATTTTTACATTCATTTACATTCCAGTATGTGTATCCTCACTAACCAGTCATCTGACAAAAGTGCTCAGGTCAAGTCAGTCTCCTCCTCACTTCGCCCCTTCGGTATCATGTGCATTTTTGTCAGATGACCAACATTGTCATGAAGAAGAATAAATAGTTTCAGAGGGAAGAAATCTATTTTCATAAACTATGCATACGGAAGATATCTGCACATAAGTAGTGGTTCTTTCTTGGTTTTGTTTTGGAATATATTATTATTACTTTAATTATTTGCTTAAAATGTGATATTTTTTCATTCATTTACATTCAAGTAAACCACTCATCTGACGAAAGTGCTCAGGTCAAGTCAGTCTCCTCCTCACTTCGCCCCTTCGGTATCATGAGCATTTTTGTCAGAAGATCAACAATGTCATGAAGAAGAATAAATAGTTTCAGAGGGAAGAAATCTATTTTTCATTAACTGTGCATATGGAAGACATCATGCACACAAGTAGTGGTTGTTTCTTGGTTTTGTTTTGGTATGTATTATTATTAGTGTAATTATTTGCTTAAAATGTGATATTTTTACATTCATTTACATTCAAGTATGTGTATCCTCACTAACCACTCATCTGACAAAAGTGCTCAGGTCAAGTCAGTCTCCTCCTTACTTCGCCCCTTCGGTATCATGAGCATTTTTGTCAGATGATCAACATTGTCATGAGGAAGAATAAATAGTTTCAGAGGGAAGAAATCTATTTTTCATTAACTGTGCATATGGAAGATATCTGCCCATAAGTAGTGGTTGCTTCTTGGTTTTGTTTTCCTCTGTATTATTATTAGTTTAATTGTTTGCTTAAAATGTTACATTTGGTTCCAGTTAAAAGCACAATAAGCAATATGGTTTCTAGGGGTTTAAGGCACGCTGAGTATGCATCTACATACTCTACATACTAAGTAGTTGAATATGTTCTGAATACCTGATGAATTCATTAAATGGTGAATTGAACGCTGTTCATTTAGTTATTGCCCTTACTTGTACGTTATAAAATGCACTTAAATTGAAGGAAAATTAAAGCATATCAATATGTCATAAGCACGTTGTTGTGAACATTACAATTCGTACCAAACTATTGTGTCCAATATATTATGTCAGGCCGCAGAAAACGACACTCCCAATTTTGTCGAACTAAGATTTTCAAATCATAAGGCACTAGTGTATTTTCGGTTTAAAATTTTAATGTGTTTCGCACAAAATGTCAGCATGACAGTCGTCCCGTCGACCCTGTGCCCCGCCTCGCCACACACACACGGACACACTCACCCCGCCCCGCCCCGCCCCACCCCGCCACACAGACACACACCTCGGGATCCCGAGCCCGAGGAGCGGACCCGGGCAGGACCCCCTGTGCAGGAGGGGCGGGGCGACTCATGCTAACGGTTCAAGGGTTCACAGAAGTGGATACATAATCACAACAAATTTTCATGCATTACATATTTTTCGTATTTTAATGCACTACATTTATTTACATGTATTTGGCCACAGGAGTCCAAGAAGGTCTGGTTCAGGTTCGAACGTGAAAAGTTGACATGAAAACAAGAAATCCAGCATTGTGGCAGACGGCAGTGGTCTGCTTCCGTACCATAGCGGCAGTTAAAACGAGGGAACAACGATAACTTAGTTTTATTTGTCCTTATGATTTAGTCGTTAGCGCGCTCCAGACGTCGAACGGTCGCGCGTCGCGCGACTTTCATCCCCAGACGATATACGATGTTCGCTTGTCGCGAAATGCGTCTGTCTTACCAACCATCGGCCAAAATTCACTCCATTTGAATCGTTTATTACGTTTTAGCAATCACTCGTTCGGATTACTGATAAATAGCATATATAAACTATCGTATTACAGAATCTAAATATTACTGCAGAGGAGACGAATCGTTATAACCTTTCTCGTCGGACTTTGGTAAGTGTTGGCGTTGGCCATACATGTTAAACATATAAATACACCAAGATGTAGGTTATGTTTCCGTGGACTGTCTACTTTTCCACTACTTTACTTCCTAAGTTTTCAATGCCAGAGGAAATAATGTGCTATAAGTGAGTGAGAATGTCTTCTGATCTGCTAGATTTAGGTGGGACATCTTCTTTCATGTCAGATTAGAGAGGCGACACTCATTACAAGTGATTTTGCCACTCTTCCAGAAGTTTGTAAATATAGTGGAGGAATATTTCGTTTTCTTACCAGTGTTAATGACTGGGCTGTATTGTTGCATTAACGTTACTCATGCACTAAAACATTTTTACTCGTTCTTTACACACTAATTTCTAAAAGCTACTGTGTTCAGAACGAGTATTGTGCTCACGACTGTAACGGCGTGATAGGGTTGATCTCAGAATGTACAGCACGTACACCAAAATCAATGTGATATTTAGAAAGGCCGCAATACGCCTAGTAGAAACACTATGAGATTTTTTTTATCTTTATGTTTAAAATTCTGAGAAAATTATAATTTTAATTTGGAGGTTATAGGTTAGAAGATATGTACTAAAAACAAAATGTTTTTCAGCGTGCATTCAGATACTACTTATTCACTTTAATATAAACAACATTCTAAAACAACAAAGTTCATTTTATGAAGAAAATTAAAAGAAAATCAAATTTTTAAATGAACATGTTTGGGTTACTATGACAACAGCCACCCGTTACTGCTTCACTTGAAACTGGATTTTCTTAATAGTTCTTATCTTCCCTTGATGAAGTTTTGTGTTGAGTTTGTTGATGAATGCGTAAGTGTTAAATTGCTTTGAGGGTATTCGCGTATCAAGTGGTTATTTTTATATGCATTTTAAGCAAAAAGAGGTATGGTGAGCCGCTGCCTTCAACGTAAAGTTTTAGGTTTTCAAAATTTTGATCCTAAAGCAAATTATTTCTCCTAGGTTCATCATGGCCTTTCTAATTGTCACTTTGGTTTCCATATATTTCTTTCTGAACACAATTTCTCTTGAAAGTTTACATGTAAAGAACGATCTTGCTGTTTTAATATCAAGCATGTTTGATATTAGTAAAGGCTTCTACTTTTAACTGACATCTTTGCTTCTTGTTAGCCCACCCTTCTGCTTTGAAAAAGCTTTAGAGCGGGCTTATGCAATCGATGCGGTGTCTGTCTGTCTGTCTGTCTGTCTGTCTGTTTGTCTGTCTGTCTGTCTGTTCCACTCGAAGGAGTTGAGCTAGAGAGTTGAAATTTTTAGGGTATCTTAAGGGTCACTCCTGGACACCGAACCGCCTGGTGCAAATCCTGGCAACCCTCATTAAGGCACTGAAAAAAATTATTAAAGTTTTCACGGAATAAATAAATAAATAAATAAATAAATAAATAATCAACTTTTTCCAACCCCGTCGACCCGTACCTCTCCGAAAGCGTCTTTTCGCGTCCAGTTAAATGGTGCACACCGTTTTACAAAAAAATGGACACAACTCGCGACTACACTGTAAAAAGCACCCGAAATTGGTCCAGTTTTCAACTTTTCTCAACCCCATCGACCCGCACCTCTATGGAAGCGTCTTTTCGCGTCCAGTTCAATGGCGCCCACCGTTTTTCATGAAAACGGACCCAACTCGCGACTACACTGTCAAAAGCACCCGAAATTGGTCCAGTTTTCAACTTTTCTCAACCCCATCGACCTGCACCTCTCTGGAAGCGTCTTTTCGCGTCTAGTTCAATGGCACCCACCGTTTTTCATGAAAACGGACCCAACTCGCGACTACACTGTAAAAAACACCCGAAATTGACCCACTTTTCAACTTTTACGAACCCCATCGACCCGCACCTCTCTAGAACCGTCTTTTCGAGCGCAATTCAGTGGTGCCAACCGTTTTTCAATTTCCAGTGTTGCCAATCGACAAAACTCAAACATTTCAATTATTTTCGACATTTCTCGATATTTTCCGACATTTTCCGATATTTTCGACATTTTTCGTTGTTTTTCGATATTTTTTGATATTATTCGACATTTGCGATATTTTTCGATATTTTTCGACATTTTCGATAATTTTCGATATTTTTCAATAATTTTTGATATTTTTTGACATTTTTGATAATTTTCGATGTTTTTTTTTGATATTTTTCGACATTTTTGACATATTCCGACGTATTTTGATATTTGTAAACATTTTTGACAATTTTTGATATTCTTCGACATTTTTCGACATTATCCCTCATTTTTCGATGTTTTTCGATGTTTTTCGACATTATCCATATTTTTCGATATATCTCAACATTTTTGAGATATTTTGAGATTTTTCGACATTTTTTTACGAATTTCTACATATTTCGACAATTTTCGACATATCTCGACAATTTTTGAAATTTTCGACACCCCTCGACGCCTATACTATTAAAATTGGTTCGACGAGCGTAATTCAGTGTTGCCAACTGCTGCCAAATAAAGTCCGAGTTCGACCGTTCCATCTGAGGCCGAACTCACGTATTTCGAAATTTTTCGAGATTTCCGACTCCCCTTTTTTGCCGAATAACTGACCGTTTAGTCACTATCGGCACGTTTTCAAAGCAGAAGGGAGGGCTGTAGTTTCGGTGGTTTACCGTTACAAACTGCCTCTTTCCGAAGAGAATGCCTTTACGGGCCGCAGGCCCGATCATTTAAAAGCTAAGAGGACGTTCTGTGTGACTTAGGGGTCGGGCCGAAGGCCCGACCGAACGCCGCCGGCAGGCCAAGCAGGCACGCCCCCTGCCGAACGGAGTAGCCAGCGTAGCAAAGCGGAGCTGGCAACGACGTTTGGCGGAAGGGCGGGCCTGCTTGTTTTATTTATACGTAGCACATGCATGCCCTTGTCTGATAGCTGACAGATTCATGGCTGTATGAATTTCAGAAGTTTTGGAACTCAGCAGGTGAATATCCTTGCACCAGGTCTAGAACATCTTTTCTGGCATTGACCAGTTGCTTCTATAATGTAGCCTAGAGCTTAGAGTTACACGTAACTACAGAGTGATTCAGAAGCCAAAATAGGACTTAATTAGAGAGACATGTTGTCTAAACTCTTTTTCAACATATTTTGGTTCCGTCCCTTATTGTCGCATTCTTGCTGCTGTGCTGCTTGCTACCTATAAATAATATTTACTTTATGTTTTTCAAATGAGTTTGGTCGTTTATTATGAAATTAAGAAACAGTAGTATAGATCCCCCCTAGTAGCGGGCAGCCATTTTGATCCCCCCTAGTAGCGGGTGACCCCTGAGTAGCGGGTGACCCCTGAGTAGCGGGTGACAGGTCAGGACGTGTAACCCAACCTAAGTTCACGACAGGTCAGGACGTGTAACCCAACCTAAGTCGTCATCTTTGGGGTGGCTAACCTAAACCTAAGTTGGGAGGGCGTAACCCAACCTAAGTTAGACAGGTCTGAACATGTTGTCCTGGACCCGCCCCTGTTGAGGGGCGCAGCCCTGGACCCGCCCCTGTTGAGGGGCGCAGCCCTGGACCCGCCCCTGCCGTTGGGGGGGTGGTCGTCGAGGAGGGTGGCCATGGCCTTGGGGTGGCCGTCGAGGAGGGTGGCCATGGCCTCGGGGGGTGGCCGACGACGAGGGTCGTCTTGGCCTCGGACCCCGAGGTGCCCGTCGTGGAGGACAGGCATGGCCTCGGGGTGGCCGATGACGGGTGTGGTCGTGGTCTCGGAGACGCATGTGTCCACTGTTCGACAGTCAGCGTGTGACTGGACCTGCCCCTGCAGAGGGGGCGCTGCCCTGGATCCGCCCCTGCCGTGGGGTGGCCCCCGCCCGAGACCGCACACATACATTTATTGCCATAAGGACGTATGCAAACCGCCAGCGAGAGCTAACGTTAGCTGAAGCGCCATCTGTTGGTGGGTAGTACTATGACTTAGTGTTTCAAAATGTAGTACTCGCCGACGATACATTATTGTCACTAGGGGCGTTAGAAGGCACCCCCCCGATACATGTATATGACAAGAGTCGTCAGCCAATCACAGTGCATCTTATTATAACCAATCAGAGAGCAGCTTATTTTAGCCAATCACAATAGCGTTCGACAAGTCTCAACATGCAGGGTGCGCGCCAACTGCGCACTCCCATAAGCGCAGTGCTAAACTGTAGTTGCAGTACTCGCCGATAGGCGGCGTTCCAGTCGCGGTGCTACGCGTACTTAAGGAGCCAGCCGCTCTCCCTCGTCACCACTCGAGTCACTCGCTTCGCCCTGTGTACTTCGACGCTCTCGCAGCTCTCTTAGCCTTTGCTGGCTTTTCCTTGTCCTTTATCAAGACTCCCTCATCAGCCTTCCCAAGTCTTCGTGCTTCAGCTCCGGTCTTCGTGCCTTGAGCTTTTCGCTGAGCGAAGCGAAGCTATCCCCTGCATTGGGACCAGGGATGTAGTCGGTCGTGAGTCCGTCTGTCTGTGCATCCTCACCTCTTCTCCTCTGACACCCCAACAGGTTTCGTTAAAAGATATAGTTTTCCGTGATCTACTAATTACGGCGCAACTTAATCTGACCATGGTTTTCTGATCGATTGAGTTTGAAATTTTGGAACGAATTATTTGAATTGGAAGTTTCAATATTAGTATGTTGGCTGCAGCCGCCGTCTTTGGCTGGCGCCATCTAGCGGCAGGGGCAGGGCGCGGAACTACATCAGCCGCCAGCCGCCCAGCCCAGCCGAATCCCACCTCAGTTTTTTACAGCATTCAAACAAATGATTAAATGATCATTAATAGTCTTTTCACGTAATATGCAGTCTGAAGTCGCTTTTAAGGATGCGGACGTCGCTGCACGAAGTATCAAGTGTCGTCATTGTGTAGAAGTGTGGGTTCGAGTGATTTGTTGTTTGTTTACGTCTATGGCTTGGGGAGGAGTGAGATGGGTAGTGCCTCAAAAATCTTTTTATTGCGTTGGATTTGTGAAATGAACGTCTGAGTATTGAAATTAGGTAATACCATGGCCTGACAAGTGTGAGTTACTAACAGCAGTATGATTTCCTTATATTTCGTTTAATTCCATTTTGAATCCTTGCTTGATTCCCCAGCGTATTGATTTGTTATTGAGTCACCACAAGTTAACCCTTAACCGGTTTTGTAGCACCCGTGCTACATCTAGCTTGCAGGCCTGTTAAACCTACAAAATAAGATAGACGACTTAGGGCAAAATTTTAATGTGATCGAAACGCCTTCCTAAGTGTGAGAAAAAATACGGGCGCATTGACACTAACACCAACACCTCTCCAGCGAACTCACAAGATGGCGGACACTTACTAGCGTGGAAAGGCAAGTTTGACACGCCGCTGCGCCTAAAGTAATGCCCGGAGTTCCCCGCAAAAATTATTACTGTAAAGAACTCTAATAAGACATGACATGGCAGCGCGCAGAGCGGCCGCAACGAAAAGCTCTGAAAATGCGACGCCATAAACGAGTTGTATCACGGGTGCTACATGGACCGGTAAAGGTACCAGCAAGTACGAAAAAGTTTACCACTGCATTGTCAGGTCTGCAAACAGTCTGCAACTACGAAAATAACTTTATCTTTGCTTCTAGATGTCAAAATTTCTATCAAAAACCGAAAATATGCGGAAAATTGCCCGCCTGGACGTCGCAAAAGTGAGTTTTCAGATGTGTAGCACCGGTGCTACATCGCAGGGCGCAGGCTGTTGACCGGTCTACACCGCCAAAAATAATTTTATCTTTGCTTCTAGATGTCAAAAGTTCTATCAAAAACCGAAAATATGCGTAAAATTGACCACTTACACATCGCAAAAGTGAGCTTTCAGCTGTGTAGCACCGGTGCTACATCGCAGGGCGCAGGCTGTAGACCGGTCTACACCGCCGAAAATAACTTTGTCTTTGCTTCTAGATGTCAAAATTTCTATCAAAAACCGAAAATATGCGGAAAATTGCCCGCCTAGACGTCGCAAAAGTGAGTTTTCAGCTGTGTAGCACCGGTGCTACATCGCAGGGCGCAGGCTGAAGACCGGTCCACACTACCAAAAATCACCTTATTTTTGGTTGAAGATTACAGAAATACTACCAAAAACCGACATCTTCAACCAAAAATAAGGTGATTTTTGGTAGTGTGGACCGGTCTTCAGCCTGCGCCCTTCGATGTTGCACCGGTGCTACACATCTGAAAACTCACTTTTGCGACGTCCAGGCGGGCAATTTTCCGCATATTTTCGGGTTTTGATAGAAATTTTGACATCTAGAAGCAAAGACAAAGTTATTTTCGGCGGTGTAGACCGGTCTACAGCCTGCGCCCTGCGATGTAGCACCGGTGCTACACAGCTGAAAGCTCACTTTTGCGATGTGTAAGTGGTCAATTTTCCGCATATTTTCGGTTTTTGATAGAACTTTTGACATCTAGAAGCAAAGATAAAATTATTTTTGGTAGTGTGGACCGGTCTTCAGCCTGCGCCCTTCGATGTTGCACCGGTGCTACACAGCTGAAAGCTTACTTTTGCGACGTTCAAGCGGGCAATTTCCGCATATTACCGGTTTTTGGTAGAATTTCTGACATCTAGAAGCAAAGACAAAGTTATTTTCGGCGGTGTAGACCGGTCTACAGCCTGCGCCCTGCGATGTAGCACCGGTGCTACACAGCTGAAAGCTCACTTTTGCGATGTGTAAGTGGTCAATTTTCCGCATATTTTCGGTTTTTGATAGAACTTTTGACATCTAGAAGCAAAGATAAAATTATTTTTGGTAGTGTGGACCGGTCTTCAGCCTGCGCCCTTCGATGTTGCACCGGTGCTACACAGCTGAAAGCTTACTTTTGCGACGTTCAAGCGGGCAATTTTCCGCATATTACCGGTTTTTGGTAGAATTTCTGACATCTAGAAGCAAAGATAAAATTATTTTTGACGGTGTAGACCGGTCTCAAGCCTACGCCCTGCGATGTAGCACCGGTGCTACACAGCTGAAAGCTTACTTTTGCGATGATCAAGTGGTCAATTTTTCGCATTTTTCCGGTTTTCGATAGAACTTTTGACATCTAGAAGCAAAGATAAAATTACTTTTTGCGGTGTAGACCGGTCTACAGCTTGCGCCCTGCGACGTAGCACCGGTGCTACACAGCTGAAAGCTCACTTTTGCGACGTTCAAGCGGGCAATTTTTCGCATATTTTCGGTTTTTGATGGAACTTTTGACATCTAGAAGCAGAGATAAAGTTATTTTTGGCGGTGTAGACCGGTCAACAGCCTGCGCCCTGCGATGTAGCACCGGTGCTACACATCTGAAAACTCACTTTTGCGACGTCCAGGCGGGCAATTTTCCGCATATTTTCGGTTTTTGATAGAAATTTTGACATCTAGAAGCAAAGACAAAGTTATTTTCGGCGGTGTAGACCGGTCTACAGCCTGCGCCCTGCGATGTAGCACCGGTGCTACACAGCTGAAAGCTCACTTTTGCGATGTGTAAGTGGTCAATTTTCCGCATATTTTCGGTTTTTGATAGAAATTTTGACATCTAGAAGCAAAGATGAAATTATTTTTGGCGGTGTAGACCGGTCAACAGCCTGCGCCCTGCGATGTAGCACCGGTGCTACACATCTGAAAACTCACTTTTGCGACGTCCAGGCGGGCAATTTTCCGCATATTTTCGGTTTTTGATAGAAATTCTGACATCTAGAAGCAAAGACAAAATTATTTTTGGCGGTGTGGACCGGTCTATAGCCTGCGCCCTGCGATGTAGCACCGGTGCTACACAGCTGAAAGCTCACTTTTGCGATTTTCAAGTGGTCAATTTTTCGCATATTTTCGATTTTTGATAGAAATTTTGACATCTAGAAGCAAAGATAAAGTTATTTTCGTAGTTGCAGACTGTTTGCAGACCTGACAATGCAGTGGTACCCTTTTTCGTACTTGCCGGTACCTTTACCGGTCTATGTAGCACCCGTGCTACAACTCGTTTATGGCTTCGCATTTTCAGAGCTTTTCGTAGCGGCCGCTCTGCGCGCTGCCATGTCATGTCTTATCAGAGTTCTTTACAGTAATAATTTTTGCGGAGAGCTCCGGGCATTTCTTTAGGCTCAGCGGCGCGTCAAACTTGCCTTTTCACGCGAGTAAGTGTCCGCCATTTTTTGAGTCCGCTCGTGAGGTGTTGGTGTTAGTGTCAATGCGCCCGTCTATTTTCAGACTCTTTGGGTGATTTGGAAAGATACTTGAGTGTTTATGGCGACTTGGCTTCGTAACTGGACTAGAAAAGGTCATTTTGAACATTTTGGTACCTTTACCGTCCTTTGTAGCACATATGCTACATATCATATCTCGAGAACCGTAAGTCGCACAGCGTGGAGGTTGTTATATTTGGATTCAGAAACACAAAATTAGTCTAACTACGCAAAAAAAATAATTTTTTTTTCGGCGCGATCAAAAAGTTACGGTAAAGGGTTAACCCCAGCTGAACGATTTCTTTAGTGCGTTGTGGATGTTTAATTGTATTAGTGGAAGTGTGCCCATTTTTGACGTACAACAATAGGCATTTGTAATAAAAAAGAATAATAAGTTTGTTAATCGTAAACTGAATATTTGGTGTCTCATCATTCTTCTAAAGATAATATATAAAAGTGTGGTTTAAACCTAACAAGAATCAAGAAAAAATTTTGGGTATTACTTTGGTGAATTTTGTAGCATTTTGTTCTTAACCTACTCCGTATTTCCCAATGATACGATTTCTGATCAAGCTACATTATGTGTTTACCAAAACTTACTCATTGATCCGTTATGCCTATGAATTCAGATGTCACTCCACAAAGTTATTGATAGAGAAAAAAATTGTTTCGAAAACATGCTTATTTTAATGAGATTTGACTCTTACAAATATTAAGGGCGATACTGTTGATAGGATTTAGGTGAGAGACCGAACTTGTAACTTATTAGTTATGCCAGGAGTGTTAACGTTAAAACAGTCTTTCTAAAACATTGAAGTGCATACTTATTATTACTATGTAGCCATATAACCATTGAAATGGCACAATTGTTTTGATTCTATCCTTAATAGTTGACATTCATTTCAAAATAAATACGCCTCATCATTTAAATGTCCCGAGTATCTTCGTGAATGTCTTGCTTATATTTTAAAGTTACTGGCCTCTGTTGCAATATTACTTGCAATGTCTTTTTAAATCATACACTGCAAAACCAACAGTCAACTTAGTACACTGATCCTAATGTGCACTTCAAAGTATGCATTAGGAAGTGCATGCCTGCAATGGTATGCAATGGAAGTACATGGCTGCTATGGCATAGTGCTATAGTAAGTACACATTTCCAACTGCATGGCAAGGCATGCACTTTCTAATGCGTGCCTTGAAGTACATATTAGGAACAGTGTACTAAGTTGACTGTTAGGTTTGCAGCGTATTTTAAGTGACCCATCGCTGGCTAACTATGGATTGATGTGAGTTGGTTTGAGGACAAACTTAATTCAGAAGGATAAGGAATGAGAGGTAGTGAGAGGTGGGGACTGTTAGCATGTGATGCAGGTGCTTTCTTTCTAAACATGTAAATGATACTTAGCCCCTGATCTCGGATGGGTCAGGCAGGGTAAAATAGAGGGGGTGAGAGGGGGGGGGGGGGCACCACTCCGAATTGCGGCGCTATCTGGCCAGCGCGCCAGCGCCTATCTGCGGGGCCGGGGCCAGCCAGTAAATGCAGCTGCTTGAACAGCGGCGCGCGTCGCGAAGGGGATTCCACCAAGACTGCAGCGGTCTGGGGAGGGGGCGGGGGGTTCTGCCCGAATTACGGCGCAGTGCGCAATAGGTTGCCTACCCGCCTCGGCGCAGTATCCGCTATCTTCTGTAGGGCAACACCAGCACCAAATTTCCCTCGCGCTTATTACTTTATTTATATTTCAGAAGAAAAAAAAGAAAAATATAATAATTTGCATGGACAGGTGGTTTAGGTTAGGTTGGATGGGTGTCCAGATGTCCCCGCACAGGACAACCGCATTTTGGAGGCGATCCCATCGGGTTGTATTGGACTTCTGACTTCAGGAGGACTCTCCAAGGGGGTGCTTATCATACCTGTGCTATAGTGGTGCTGCGCCTAGAATGTCTTTCGGTGGGTTCGGGGACCAGTACTGTAAACTGTTAGCATCAAAAGACGAGCATCGTTCGATGTCAAATTTTGGCGTTTTTCGCCAATTACTGTGTTTTTCATGAATGCCAAAAATTTGGCGTCTTTCGACACCTACCACTCTGCTCTCTATCCCCCCCCCCCCCACCCTTTTCCTCCGTAATTGACTGACTGACTTGAAGGTTGCCTACCAAAACGGCGGTTGGGTTGAAACCGTCCCTCATTTTTCCATTTACACTTCGCTCAGCAACTACGTGCCTGCCGCACGTACTCCTAGTGAAAGCTCTAGCCTTTGTGCTGAGCCAGTTTTGTGGTCCTTCGTGACCTTCCTAAGCCTTCGTGCTTCAGCTCTGGTCCTTCGTGACCTTCCTAAGCCTTCGTGCTTCAGCTCTGGTCCTTCGTGACCTTCCTAAGCCTTCATGCTTCAGCTCTGGTCCTTCGTGACCTTCCTAAGCCTTCGTGCTTCAGCTCTGGTCCTTCGTGACCTTCCTAAGCCTTCGTGCTTCAGCTCTGGTCCTTCGTGACCTTCCTAAGCCTTCGTGCTTCAGCTATGTCTTCTCTAGTGAGAGATATCCTCGATGAGTGGGAGGGCGGTTGTTTTTACAACGATGCCCTCCTCTCAGAAGCGTACACTGCGCTGTTGAATGCGCTCATGGAGGCTTCACCCCGTGATAGGTCCGATCCTCGTATCGTGCCCTTCCTGCTTGCCGGGTATCTCGCCTACCTGCGAGAGCAGCAAAACGCAGACCCCCAGGCACTCCTGACATTCAGGATGGCGTTGGCTATGTGTGGTGCAGGCTCCAACGCCCCACCCCGCCCTGCTACACCCCCGCCACGCCCCGCCTCACCCCAACCTGGCCCTTCCTCTTGTTCTCCTCGACCGGCCGAGGGTGCCACCAAGCGTCCCCGGGAAGAGGAGGAGGAGGAGGTGGTCACACCAACCATTGAGGTGCTCCAAACTCGTGAGCGGGAACTCAAACGTTTCAAAACCAAGTTTAGAGAAGAAACGATGCAAATTAGTGGTCTGGGCGACACTTTGCCCTCAGAAGAGGTTATGGAGGGGCTGTTTGACACAGTACTGCAGCGACAGCGGGAGGCTGTCAGTGCTAAGGATGATGACCGCGTCATTGTCGAAATTCAGAACGCCGAGAATGTGGATAACCCGCTGTGGTTTAGTATGCGGCGTGCCGATCAGATTAACGGGCGCGTCGTTTTGGACAAACTGGCGCGAGTTTTAAACTCAAACCAAGCCTTCATGGCCCAGGGACAACTCAAAGTGAGTTACATCCACATCCCTACACCTGAGGCGGGCGGGCGCCGCACTAACAGAGTGGCCAATGAGACCATGGAGCAGTGGATTGAGCGCAAAACAGGCTCAAAAGGCTCTATTTACTCCCCGGAAAACAATGATAACATGTGTCTGACGCGATGCGTCGCTGTGCTCATGGCTCACGGGGGTATGTCAAAGTTCGCCTTCATGCGGCTCAAAAAACCCGACTCTATAATTCAGAGAGACAATGCCAGAAAATTGTGCGAAAACGCACATATTGATCCTGCTCAACCCTGCGGCCTTGATGAAGTCCGACAGCTACAGGACTCGCTCCCAGATTACCGCCTGTGTGTCTTCACCGACAAAGAGGGGAAGGAGTGCGTGTTCAAAGGTCCGTACGGGGCAGGGCGCAAAAACTTGTGTCTCCTGCTACACAGCAACCACTTCTATGCCATTCTTTACCCCTGTGCTGCCTTTGATCGACGACTAATTTGTGATCGGTGCGTCGTGTTCTACAACAACAGGGGCGACCACCGCTGCGAAGGCGCGTGTTGGCGCTGCTTCGCTCAAGGTCACCATGACGGTCCCCTGAGACGCTGCGGTGACTGCGGTCACCAGTTTGCTGGGGATGAGTGCTTCAACACTCACAAAACAGTCAATATCCCCCACACAGATCGCACCAAGTGCCAGACATTTAAATTCTGCCAGGGTTGCGAAAAAAGCTACTCTATCATGCGGGGGCAAAGACATGTGTGTGGCTTTGTATATTGCTCCTACTGCAAAAATAATGTTGCAGAAAACCACCTCTGCTACATGCAACCCTGGGCGGAGAGGGAAAAGAAAAAAAACTGGAAGTACATCACGGTGTACTACGACATTGAAACCACACAACACACCCCTGTTGAGGGAAAGGCAGACACTTACGAGCACATTCCCAACTTGCTCGTGTCTCAGGCCGTGTGTGAGGAGTGCGCACACATCCCTCATAATGATTATTTCTGCACTGTGTGTCAAACCCGACAACATATCTTCCACAGTCTGGACGACCCTAACCTCAATGTCATTGGGCAGTTCTTTGACTACCTGCAGTCTTTTGGACCAAAGACAAAAATTCTGCTTGTCGCTCACAACTCCCGCTCATTTGATGGAGTGTTTATGGTTCAGGAGGTAGTAAATCGGAAACTCAAATGTGAGATCACACTTCAGGGAGCTAAAATCCTTTGCATGGAAGTTGGTAATTGGAAATTTATCGACAGTCTCATGTTTTTGCCCATGCCCTTGAGTGCCATGCCCAAGTCGTTCGGCCTCACCGAACTCAAAAAAGGCTACTGGCCTTTTATGGCCAACAAGCCCGAGTACTACACTTATGACGGCCCCCTCCTAGACAAACACTTCTACTGCATCTCCAGCATGAAGCAAAAGGCTGCGGCTGACTTCAGTGCTTGGCACGACGAGCAGACTGCTAGTGGGTTCGTGTTCAATTTCAGACGCGAGCTCATAGAGTACTGCATCTCCGATGTAACCATTTTGAGACAGGCTTGTCATGCATTCCGCTCACTCTTCGAGCAGACAGCCGGGTTTGACCCCATGTTCAATTGCATGACGCTCAGTAGCGCCTGCATGGCCGCCTTCCGCCGAAATTTCCTCAAACCCAACACTATTGGCATTGTGCCCCCTGGAGGCTACCACGGCAGGGGAAAACAGAGTCACATTGCCCTCAAGTGGCTGGACTACGAATCCCACAAGCTTGGAAAAAACATAAGCACCATTTACACGGACAGAGAAATCTCTGTCCTGGGCCGCCGCGTCGACGGCTACGTGGAGATCCCCCAGCAGGATGGGATAGTAGAAAAAATAATCTACCAGTTCCACGGATGTTATTGGCACCATTGTCCCACTCACTTCCCTGCCAATGAAGATTCAGGGGAAAACAGATATGAAAAAACACAACAGCTCACCTCACTCTTCCGCAGGTCGGGCTACACTGTCATAGAAAAATGGGAGTGTGAGTTCATGTCCGACCTTGCCTCAGACCCTGAAACAAAAGACTACTTTCAGGCGCACCCTACCACACGCCCAACTCCCCTTGGGCTCCGTGACGCTCTGGCAGGCGGGCGCACGAGTGCCCTAAAGTGGTACTACAAGGCCGATTTGGCCAAAGGGGAAAAAATAAAAATGGTGGACGTAGTGTCCGAGTACCCCAACGCTAATCTGCGGGGCGAGTATCCCTATGGCCACCCCGCCATCTATCTTGAGGGAGACCCCGACATGCCACCCCCTGACACATGGAATGGTGTAATAAAATGCACAGTCTTGCCTCCACGGGACCTCTACCTTCCCGTCCTTCCCTACAAAGCCAAGGGAAAACTCATGTTCCCGCTCTGTAGGACATGTGTGGAAGAGGAAAGCACAGATATGTGTCATCATAATGATCCCAAACAACGGCAACTCACCGATAGTTGGTGTGCCCCTGAGCTTCTGCTCGCCCTTAGGGAGAAGGGTTACAAGCTTGTTGCTGTACATGAGGTGTACCAGTATCCTAACACCTCTAAATACAACCCAGACACACGAGAAGACGGGCTGCTCTCTGCCTATGTCCGTCGGTTTATGGCCCTAAAAATACAAGCCAGTGGCTGGCCAGCCGACTGCGACACGGAGGAAAAAAAGGCTCAATTCGTGGAGGACACCCTCAAACATGACGGGGTAGTTCTGGATCCCACTAAAATGGAGAAAAATCCTGCTCTCCGAGCCCTGAGCAAGCTCATGCTCAACTCATTCTGGGGGAAATTCGGAGAAAAAACGCTCCGCCCCAAAACTGAGCTCATCTATGACTATGCCAAGCTCATTGCGCTAGTCACAGACCCCACCAAGGAGGTCACGGGGCTCTTGCCCATAGGAGAGGAGTGTCTCCAAATAACTTGGAAACCCGTAGAGGACTCCGAGGTCAGCCTCCCTACCTCATCCCTCCTACACGCTGCCTACACCACCTGCCACGGCCGCATGCAGCTATACAAGTACCTTGACGTGGTCAAGGAGAGGGCTCTCTACCACGACACCGACTCGGTGGCGTACATCAGCCGCCCTGGCGAACCAGAGCTCCTCCTAGGCACTCACTTGGGAGATTTGACTGATCAGATAGAGGAAGACTACGGGCCAGGCTCTTTCATCACGGAGCTAGTGGCGGGAGGCCCTAAAAATTATGCCTACAAGGTGGCAGTGGGTGGGGACGTGCACAACATCAAGGTGTGCATTAAGGTGCGAGGCATCAGCATTAACACCTCATGCGATGACCTTGTCACATTTGACAATCTCAAGGTGATGGTGATGGGAAGCCGTGATAAAATCACGGTACCCATCCCTCACCAAATAGCCCGTCTCCCAGGATGGAGAATTGTGACGCGCCACTCCACCAAAAACTGGCAGGCGCTCAACACCAAGCGCCGCAGGGTGGATGTAGCCAACACCGTCCCCCACGGCTACAATGGGTGGACCATGGCAGAGGAAGAAGACCAGGACCTTCTCGAGGCCATGGACTTGTGTGCTGACGCCTAAGAGGTAGGCAATGCGCTGGGGAGATGCAGGCTGGCCCAACCGGCGCAGGGGAGACGCTGGTTAGGCCCCATTGCTATAAAAACACAGAGACATAGAGGTTGACTATCAGTCATAAAGATGGATCTCAGGTTCCAACATCCATGCACTGCCCTTGTGGTAGGTGGCACAGGAAGTGGCAAAACTTTCTTTATGAATCGTCTTATTGAAAATAGGAATGAGATGTTCAACACTACATTTGAACACATTATTTTCTATTATTCCGAGTATCAGCCTCTGTATGGTACCCTAAAGTCTAATCACGGTGTTGATTTTAGGGAGGAACTCCCTCTGCTTGAAGACCACCCGACTGGGCAGGGTCCTAAACTCATTGTCATGGATGATATGATGCACGAGATTAAATCTCACCACAAAGAAATCCTTAAATTTTTCATAAAGGGGTCACATCACAGAAATCTTAGTATATTTTTCCTAAGTCAATGTCTGTTCCCTGATGGGCTGCGGCAAATAAGTCTCAACACTCACTACATTGTGCTGTTTAAAACAAGTAGGGACTTGGCTCAAATACGCACCTTCTGTATGCAAGTCGATCCCCAGCATTTCCGTGCACTTCTGGAGGCCTATGAGGACGCAACACGGGCAGGTTACACGTACATCTTGTTCGATTTTAAACCCAATCAGACAGATCACCTGCGCATGCGCACACTTATTTTTCCGGGTGAATCTACAGTGGTTTACATTCCGCGCGCAAAGTATAAAAGGGAGATGATGACCGTACTCTGAATCATTTGATGACAATGGCTCCTGCCGCAAAGACGCACAAAGCTGTGCTGCAGGTTCTTCAGTCAGCTAAGCCTAAACTTCGTAAAGCGATTCTTGAGAATTCCGATAGAGCTCTTATTTACGCCATCTGTGAGATTTGTGACAATTTGCTGCGTGGTAATATTCCTATAAGTGATAGTCACAAAGCTAAACTTAAACGACATCGGCATAAAATCAGAGAACTTGCACAGCGAGGAGAAGGGTGGCAAGTTAAGAAAAAGACACTAGAAAAGGAGGGTGGCTCCTTTCTCCCACTTCTGATTAGTGCAGTAGCTTCGGTGCTTCCCTCACTATTCCAATGAATCACGTTAAGAAAATGATTCTTGTGCCACACGAAAGTGTGGCTAAACTTCATGACCCAACACCCTCTACCACTGAGACACAACTGAGTGCCCTTGACAATGAAATGGAACTTATCATGCGTAAAAAATACGCTGATGATTCACTTAAATGGAAATTGTACAATGAGGCACTGCAGCGGTACTTACACTTTAATAATGAGCGAAAGAGGCCCGTACGTATTTCTGTGGAAGATTTTTCTCTCGATGATACCGGGGACACTGCTCTGATTCGTCAGCAGCTCGCTGCCGCCATGCCAAAGACATATAAAGCGTCTGCACTGAGGCTTTACGATTATTTGAGTACGACTGGCTCACGAGTCACGTGGGACTCCTCAGGACTCGTATCTCTGGAGGGTACTCCTGTCACAAACTCTAATATCATTGATCTAATTTCGGATCTCACTCGCTCACGCAAAAACTTTGAACCTGTGGGTGTATCAAACTTTATTAAAACACTGTCTGCACTCAACATTCCGTTGGAACTTATTCCTAACGAGAAACGTAGAGTCGCTATTATTCAAGCGCGAAACCAGGGTGGTGGGGGAACTGTCGTTCCGATCCGTCGCGTGAGAAAACGCGTGACTAAAATCAAACGTCTGACAAAACCCAAACAACCTAAACATGCCTGGCAATCTTGGGGACGTGTATCACGAGCCCGCTGACCCTGCGTCTTACGGAACGGCTTGGAAACTCTGGGATGCTACGGGAGAGAAAAAAGAAAAAATTACAAAGTATCTACAGGGTGAGGACGCTTACACCCTTCACAAACCTGCTAGACGCCGCTTTCCTCGTAATGTGACTTATGCAGATAATATTGACGAGAGCTGGCAGACAGACTTGACTGATTTCCAGTCTTTGAAAAAAGATAATGATGGCTTTAGCTATATTTTGTGTGTCATAGATGTTTTCTCAAAATTTGCTTGGGCTGTCCCCATCAAAGATAAATCTGGTCCTTCTATCATTAAGGGGTTTCAGACAATTTTCAAAACGACAGATCGGCGACCTACACGCCTGTTTTCAGACAAAGGAAAAGAGTACATCAACAAAACATTTCAGAAATTTTTGAAAGAGAATAACATAACCTATATTCGCACCCATAATCCAGACATTAAATGTTCGATTGTGGAGAGATGGCAGCGCACCATTAAATCAAAATTATTTAAAAGATTCACTCATACTGAACAATACAGATATGTAGATGGACTGCTTGATGATATTGTGGATGCATATAACCACACATACCACCGATCTATTAAAATGCGTCCTGTAGACGTGACACCCGATAGGGTTCTGGAGGTATATAATAACCTGTATCACGGTATGAAACACACAAGTAAGAAAACAAAGTTTAATGTGGGTGATTATGTCCGAATCAGTAGAGAAAAACAAGTCTTCGAAAAAGGGTACACCTGGAACTGGAGCGAGGAGATATTTAAAATCGTTCAGGTCATTCCTCATGCGGTGCCGGTGTACCGGCTGGAAGATCTCGATAAGGATCCAATTGAGGGCACGTTTTATGAAATGGAGCTTCAGAAGGTCACCAAGCCCGAGGCGTTCAAAATCGCATATATAGTGCGGTCTAAAGGAACAAAGGGCATACGACAACATCTCGTCCATTGGAGAGGTTATCCGAAAAAGAGCCGCTCTTGGATCTTCGATAAAGATCTTGTCTAGAAATGGATTTTTACGCGTTTCTCCCAAGTAACGCCAGTCCCAAGGTTTATCCTGACAACACATCCTGTCACTTTAAGACAGAATTGGCTCAGCGCATGGAACTCCATGGCCACTGGCAGGCCGCCCTCATTGAGCTGCACTACCCTAACACAATAGCACACATAGTCCAAGGGGACAATGACATTACTCTCGTATCGGACTCCTATATCGATACGGTCTCGGCACGTCCTGGCTCATTTAGTTCAACAAAAGATTTCCTCATAGGCATAGGAGATGCTCTGAAAAGCTTTGGAAATAATAATGTAGTAGACACACAGCCCTTCACGCTGCTCCCTGATCAGCGTATTAAATTTATGCCATTTGATGTAGATGAAAAAACTAAAGTTCATTTCTCTCCCCGCCTTGCCCTTCAACTGGGGCTCGCCCACCCTGGGCCATACCCTGCTAATGAGGAAATTTTGGGTGTAAAACCTGTGGATATAAGTTTGGGAGTTCCCTCACAAATGTTTATTTACATGGATGTACTGGAAGAACAGATCATTGGCCATACACGCGCACCGCTGCTCCGCACGGTCCCCGTGGACACCAAGGCACAGTACGGCTCTATGACCGTCGTGCACTTTGATCATCCAATTTATTTCGATCTTCGGACGAAATCTTTCGACACCCTGGAAATCTATATAAAAGACCACGCAGGGCGTAATATTCCATTCGACTTTGGAACGTCAACCTTGCTGGTTCATTTTAAACAAGTACCATGACGCGTCAAGATCATATTACAGAGTTTTACCTGCATCAGGCAGGCGGCGGGCAATATTATGCGGGTTCTAGTTACCAGAAAGGACACGGTATTGGTTCATGGCTCGGCGGGCTATTCCGGACGGTCCTTCCCCTTCTCAAGAGCGGCGCGACCGCTGTGGGGAGGGAGGCTGCCCGGGCCGGCGCACATGTCCTTGCCGATGTAGCCAGTGGTGACACTTTTGCAGACAGCGCTAAAGGACACACGGGGGAAGCTGTTCAGAATCTAAAACGCAAGGCGGCATCCGCAATGAATGGGTCCGGTAGAGCTATAAAAAGGCCAAAGCCTGCACCAAAACGTCATACCGTCGCGAAAGCTCGAAGTAGTAGGAACTATCCTCCTGACATTTATTCATAATGGCTTTCATGCATAGTGCCTCCGTTGAAGCTCTCCCTACAGAGCTAAGTGTATGGCTCTCTAATGCCACACAGCTCGGGGAAGATAGTTGTCAATGGATTGTACTGAGTCCGTTGGCTAATTTTGATTCGGCGACTACCATAGAGCTAGAGGCCCCTGGGGTGGGATATGCCTATCTCGATCCCGCGCACATGCTACTCTACATTAAACAAAAAATCGTGAATGCCGATGGTTCAGATATCACAGCGGCTGACAACAGTGACGCTACACTTGTGAATTACGGTCTGCACGCGCAATTTTGCCAAATTGATGCTAGTATTAACGGGACCGTCATCTCTCAATCGAGTATGACTTACCCATGGCGAGCATACATTGAGGCATTTCTAAATTATGATAGGGCTGCAAAAGATACACATCTCCAGCAGCGTATGTGGCATGAGGACACGGCCGGGCACCATGACTCCTTGGATAGCAACCAGAACCTGGGGCTCGCGTGGCGCCGTTCACGCACCAAGCTGAGTCGCGAATTTGAAATGATGGGTCCACTCCACCTTGATATTTGTAATACGGATCGGCGCCTACTCAATAATTGCACTCTTCGTGTAAAACTGACACGATCGCGAGATGCATTTGCCCTCATGAGTACGAAAGGCACTGAAAAAATAAAACTTCTGGATGTCAAACTTTATGTGCGACGAGTGAGCATTTCCCCCTCTGTTCTGCTTGCTCATGCCCAAGCTCTAGAAAAATCATCTGCAAAATATCCTGTTAATAGAGTGGACATTAAAACGGTCACAATAGCCCAGGGCATGCACTCTAAAACCATTGACAATCTATTCATGAATCAGTTGCCACAGCGTGTTATCATTGGTTTTGTTGATAATCACGCTTTTAATGGAGATTACGCCCGAAACCCTGATAATATCCAACACTTTAATCTGAACTACCTACAACTACATGTCGATGGTCAGGCTGTCCCATCACACCCACTGACCCCAGACTTTTCTAAAGATCTGTACATGGAGTGTTACAACACGCTCTTTACCGGGACGGGTATACACTGGAAGGACGAAGGCAACGGCATTAGTTGGAGTGATTACCCAAAAGGCAACACCCTGTTTGTGTTCGACCTCTCTCCTGACATGTCGGCGAGTGAGCCTCACTGGAATCTGCAGAGGCAAGGCACAATGCGTCTCGATCTTCGATTTGCAGCTCCTCTCCCACAACCTATAAATTGCGTCGTGTACGCCGAGTTTCAGAATCTTATTGAAATCGACAAGGATAGGAACGTTATCTTTGACTACAGTGTATAATGGACGGCTTCACGCTAGATGCACTCATGAGGCGTGACAAACATGTCGCCCCCTTGTTTGAGGGTGTGTTTGCTGCGGACACCCTCCCCCGCAGACTGCACAAGTGTCCCGCTCTGCTCATATGCAATACAGACCCACTTTCAAAACCTGGCACACACTGCGTAGCTTTCTTCATTGATAAGCACGGCGTGGGTGAATACTGGGACTCCTATGGCATGCCCCCTATTGTCTCTCACCACAAAAATTTTCTAAAGAGGCTCTGTAAAAAATGGACTTACAATCACACAAGTCTGCAAGCCAATGACTCTAAAGTGTGTGGTGAATATTGTCTCCTCTATTTGATTCATAGAGCGCACGGCTACACTCTCCACTCCTTTGTACATAAACTCTTCACTTCTAATCCACGAAAAAATGATGAAATAGTACGCACCCTTTTCAAACGTATGTTTGGAAAAAAACGCGCATGTGTTATTGATCAAAGAAAAACACAAACATGTTGTGAAAGAAAAAGATAAAAAAGTTAACAAAAAAAATTTAAAAGATAAAAAAGTTTTTAAAAAAATTAAAAAGATGAAAAAAGTTAACAAAAAAAAATTTAAAAGATTAAAACATTTTACGTTCCAAAAAAAAATGTACGTTACAAAAAAATTTTGTTTCAAAAAAAAATGTTACGTTCCAAAAAAAATTTGTTACCAAAAAAATTCTGTTACAAAAAAAAAAAATTTATGTTACAAAAAAAAATTTTACGTTTCAAAAATTTTTTTTTAAGTTACAAAAAAAAAATTTACGTTACAAAAAAAAAATTTGTTACAAAAAAAAATTTACGTTACAAAAACAATTACGTTACAAAAAAAAATTACGTTACAAAAAAAAATTACGTTACAAAATAAACATGCCAAAGTTTTTAAGATGGGGTGTTCGATGTCGGTTTCGTATAGGCCTCCCACTAGGGGGGGATAGGATTTTCCGTTAAAAATTCTACCGAGCGTAACAGCATGCCTCCTGGGCGCGCATGGAAATGCTGTAAAATGTCAGGAGCGGGATTCGAACCCGCGATTCGCTGATCTTAAGTCTGCTGCCTTGGACCACTCGGCCATCCTGACATCCTACCTTTATTCAGGTGCGGGGCGCATAGCACTAAATTATTTCGTCATGATATTTTAGTACACTAATTTAACTATAGGCAGCGTTCGTGTCGCTGTTTGACGCGTATAAATTCAGTGGCACAACCGGACAGATTATCATTCCAGCGTGTGTGACAGTCCTGTTCACTTCGCAGCCATGGAAGCCAAGCGCCCTGCTAGTGACAGAGTTGACGAGCCTGCTGCAAAGCGCCGTCTCTCTTTTCCTTTGCGGTACAATGATTTGGTAGTGGATATGGGGGAAGACAGTAGCTTGGATCTGACTCCACCACTAAACCCTCAACCCCAGATGTTTTATCCAAAGGGGTTGGCTGCACCACCAAGCAGTAGTCGGGCCAGGCCAGACTCTCTCGTACCACCTAGAGAGGTCTATGCCGAGAATTTTCCCCTCATTAAAAATGGGTTGAAATATTTTAAAATTGGTGTGGATCTCAATACCTTTACACCATTTGTTTCACTGGTGTCAGAAACCACAAGTAAAACCATACAACTTTCCACGGTTGAACTCCATGACCTTGTTTCTGAAGAGACATATCACATGGTTCTTGAAAATTTTGAGTCCAAAACGACAAAACCAGTTGAACTTGGTGATGTACTAGTTAGCATCAAAGCTTATTCAACTACGAATAATGTCTGTGTTGAAAAAAAGAATATTAAAGTTTATTTTGCTATGTCATCTTGGAGATTCATTCAACGCATTAAACAAATGCTAAAAAATTATCTCTCCCATTGTGAGACACAGTGTTTTTACTGCACCTCTAATTTTGTGCCTCTACTGACACATGCAAAGAACTTCTGTGTTCCCCTTTCTAAACAAGCAGGCCCGCCCTTCCGCCAAACGTCGTTGCCAGCTCCGCTTTGCTGCGCAGGCAACTCCGTTCGGCAGGGGGCGTGCCTGCTTGGCCTGCCGGCGGCGTTCGGTCGGGCCTTCGGCCCGACCCCTAAGTCACACAGAACGTCCTCTTAGCATGTAAATGATCGGGCCTGCGGCCCGTAAAGGCATTATCTTCGGAAAGAGGCAGTTTGTAACGGTGAACCACCGAAACTACAGCCCTCCCTTCTGCTTTGAAAACGTGCCGATAGTGACTAAACGGTCAGTTACTCGGCAAAAAAGGGGAGTCGGAAATCTCGAAAAAATGTCGAAATACGTGAGTTCGGCCTCAGATGGAACGGCCGAACTCGGACTTTATTTGGCAGCAGTTGGCAACACTGAATTACGCTCGTCGAACCAATTTTAATGGTATAGGCGTCGAGGGGTGTCGAAAATTTCAAAAATTGTCGAGATATGTCGAAAATTGTCGAAATATGTAGAAATTCGTAAAAAATGTCGCAAAATCTCGAAATATCTCAAAAATGTTGAGATCTATCGAAAAATATGGATAATGTCGAAAAACATCGAAAAATGAGGGATGATGTCGAAAAATGTCGAAGAATATCAAAAATTGTCAAAAATGTTTACAAATATCGAAATATGTCGGAATATGTCAAAAATGTCGCAAAATATCAAAAAACATCGAAAATTATCAAAAATGTCAAAAAATATCAAAAATTATCGAAAATTATCGAAAAATATCGAAAATTATCGAAAATGTCGAAAAATATCGAAAATGTCGAATTATATCAAAAAATATCGAAAAACAACGAAAAATGTCGAAAATATCGGAAAATATCGAGAAATGTCGAAAATAATCGAAATGTTTGAGTTTTGACGATTGGCAACACTGGAAATTGAAAAACGGTTGGCACCACTGAATTGCGCTCGAAAAGACGGTTCTAGAGAGGTGCGGGTCGATGGGGTTCGTAAAAGTTAAAAAGTGGGTCAATTTTGGGTGCTTTTTACAGTGTAGTCGCGAGTTGGGTCCTTTTTATCGAAAAACGGTGGGCGCCATCGAACTGGACGCGAAAAGACGCTTCCGGGAAGGTGCAGCTCGATGGAGTTGAGAAAAGTTGAAAACTGGACCAATTACGGGTGCTTTTTTACAGTGTAGTCGCGAGCTGGGTCCATTTTTTCGTAAAACGGCGTGCACCATTGAACTAGACGCGAAAAGACGCTTCCGGGGAGGTACGGGTCGACGGGGTTGGAAAAAGTTGAATAATTCCGTGAAAACTTTTATAATTTTTTTCAGTGCCTTAATGAGGGTTGGCAGGATTTGCCGTAGGCGTTTCGTTGTCTAGGAGTAAAACTGTAGACACCCTGAAAATTTCAAGTCTCTAGCTCATCTCCTTCTAGTGGAACAGACAGACAGACACACAGACAGACAGACAGACAGACAGACACGAGGTCGTTTGCATAAGCCCGCTTTTATGCTTTTTCAAAGCAGAAGGGCGGGCTAAAAACAACGAAAAATGTCGAAAATATCGAAAAATATCGAGAAATGTCGAAAATGTCGGAAATAATCGAAATGTTTGAGTTTTGACGATTGGCAACACTGGAAATTGAAAAACGGTTGGATCCAATGAATTGCGCTCGAAAAGACGGTTCTAGAGAGGTGCGGGTCGATGGGGTTCGTAAAAGTTGAAAAGTGGGTCAATTTTGGGTGCTTTTTACAGTGTACTCGCGAGTTGGGTCCTTTTTATCGAAAAACGGTGGGTGCCATTGAACTGGACGCGAAAAGACGCTTCCGGGGAGGTGCAGCTCGATGGGGTTGAGAAAAGTTGAAAACTGGACCAATTTCGGGTGCTTTTTACAGTGTAGTCGCGAGCTGGGTCCATTTTTTCGTAAAACGGTGTGCACCATTGAACTAGACGCGAAATGACGCTTCCGGAGAGGTACGGGTCGACGGGGTTGGAAAAAGTTGATTTTTTTTTATTTATTCTGTGAAAACTTTAATAATTTTTTTCAGTGCCTTAATGAGGGTTGGCAGGATTTGCACCAGGCGTTTCGGTGTCCAGGAGTGACCCTTAAGATACCCTAAAAATTTCAACTCTCTAGCTCAACTCCTTCGAGTGGAACAGACAGACAGACAAACAGACAAACAAACAGACAGACAGACACCAGATCGATTGCATAAGCCCGCTCTGAAGCTTTTTCAAAGCAGAAGGGCGGGCTAAAAACTGTCTAAATTGCCCGAGAGTGATTTGTTCACAACTCTCAGCAATGCATTTGATGGGCAAAGTATTTTCTTTCCTGAGCATATCAAACAAGAAATGCTAGCTTATCATCTTGAGTTTCTGAGAGACACTCTTCTTCAGGATACTTAGATCTGGTATATTGGTTTGAATAGGCCTCCCTCTAGGGGGGGGATAGGATTTTCCATTAAAAATTCTAACGAGCGTATCACCAAGCCTCCTGGGCGCGCATGGAATTGGTGAAATTTCTTTTTAGATAAAAATAATTGAAGTTGTTTTACCCAGTAAAACCCAACTTTTTCCACTTAAATAAAAAAATTTTTGCTGGAATACATTCAGTTTAACATAGTCTTGGATTTCCAAAAGGATTTAGGAGTGAGAATCGTTTAGATCTGTTTGGCGTTCAGTCAACTCATGACTCAGGTTCTATCGTCTCAACTTCGGAAAAAGTTAGTTTTGAAGAAAAATACAAGAACCAGACAATGAATTCTTGCTTTAAATCATGGAGACTCACTTTCCCTTTGTGATTGTAAAGGATATAGCCATGAGAAATAATATTTACTTTGATTTTCCTGTCTTTGGAACTTTATCAAAAATTCAACTTATAAAACCAAAGATTTTTGACTTAAATCAAAATTTTTTGCTGGAATAGATTCAGTTTAACATAGTCTTGGATTTTGAAAAGGATTTGGAAAAGAGAATCCATCAGATCTGTTTGATGTTCTCTAATACTATGCTTAAGAAACAATGTCACATTTTCCGTCGACCCAACTTCGGAATCATGACATTTGAAGAAAACTTCAAGTCCTAGACTCCATATTCTTACTCTTAAACATAAGGACTCACTTTCCCTTTGTGATTTAACAGTATAAAGCAGTGGGAAATGATATTTACTTTGAATTTCATGTCTTTGGAACTTTATCGAAAATTCAACTTATCTCACAGTCTAAAACCTAAGTTTTTTGACTTAAATCAAAATTTTTTGCTGGAATAGATTCAGTTTAACATAGTCTTGGATTTCCAAAAGGATTTGGAAAAGAGAATATCATAAAAGTGTTGGCGTTCAGTCAACACCATGCTCAAGATAGAATGTCACATTTTCCGTCGACCCAACTGCGAGAAACTTACTTTTGAATAAAATTACATGTCCCAGACAATGAATTCTTGCTTTAAATCATGGAGACTCACTTTCCCTTTGTGATTGTAAAGGATATAGCCATGAGAAATAATATTTACTTTGATTTTCCTGTCTTTGGAACTTTATCAAAAATTCAACTTATAAAACCAAAGATTTTTGACTTAAATCAAAATTTTTTGCTGGAATAGATTCAGTTTAACATAGTCTTGGATTTTGAAAAGGATTTGGAAAAGAGAATCCATCAGATCTGTTTGATGTTCTCTAATACTATGCTTAAGAAACAATGTCACATTTTCCGTCGACCCAACTTCGGAATCATGACATTTGAAGAAAACTTCAAGTCCTAGACTCCATATTCTTACTCTTAAACATAAGGACTCACTTTCCCTTTGTGATTTAACAGTATAAAGCAGTGGGAAATGATATTTACTTTGAATTTCATGTCTTTGGAACTTTATCAAAAATTCAACTTATCTCACAGTCTAAAACCTAAGTTTTTTGACTTAAATCAAAATTTTTTGCTGGAATAGATTCAGTTTAACATAGTCTTGGATTTCCAAAAGGATTTGGAAAAGAGAATATCATAAAAGTGTTGGCGTTCAGTCAACACCATGCTCAAGATAGAATGTCACATTTTCCGTCGACCCAACTGCGAGAAACTTACTTTTGAATAAAATTACATGTCCCAGACAATGAATTCTTGCTTTAAATCATGGAGACTCACTTTCCCTTTGTGATTGTAAAGGATATAGCCATGAGAAATAATATTTACTTTGATTTTCCTGTCTTTGGAACTTTATCAAAAATTCAACTTAT
>JAHWGI010000656.1:0-24918 GCA_029379305.1 Frankliniella fusca | reverse complement strand
TGGAGCTGCTGGTGCTGCTGGTGCTGCTAGTGCTACTGTTGCTGCTGGTGCTGCTAGTGCTGGTGCTGCTCGTGCTGCTGCAGGTGCTGCTGCTAGGGCGCTGTCGCGCTGGGCTAGGAGGGGGGAGGGGCGGGGCGCGGGGCGGGAGGGGGCACCGGCCCGGCCCCCCCGCGGTCTGGCGTCCCGAGAGGTGGCGTAGAGTGGCGGGACGCGCGCCGCGCGCGCCGCGACATTTTCCCCCCTATAAAATATTATGCCACACTGGCTGCTCGCTCTGCCGGTTGCTCTCTGCTGGCTGCGCTGCTCTCTGCATACTGCTCGCTGTATGACAGTACAAGCAGGCTGATACCTTCGTATCATCTGCTAAAAAGCGGAAGTTAACATTAGCAAACTAACCCTAACATTACATACATGAACTTTCACATTGTACACAAACTACCTGCTCCCGGCTCGACGCGACATAGAAACGAGTGGGGTAAGTCTATCAGCGTGGACCACGCGGGGGCGGGCGCGCGGCTGGTCCAGCTTCCTGATTCGAAAACAGACATAATACCCCAAAAATCTAAACTTCGGTTGTTTGTGATTTCTTCACCGGGGATGTCGGTCAAGTACCTGGATAGTAGCCTGACTGCTGCAGGACCCCACCAAAGGAGAGGGGTAGCAGGGTATCGGGGCAGCCCCAGTGACGTGGAAATATGGAAAAACCCGACGTAGGTCACAAGCGCGAAAAACCATAGGCGCGACGGGTCACAAGCGCAACAGCTCGCAAGCGCGACGGGTCACAAGCGCGACAGCTCACAGGCGCGACGGGTCACAAGCGCGACAGCTCGCTAGCGCGACGGGTCGCAAGCGCGACAGCTCGCTGGCGCGACGGGTCACAAGCGCGACAGCGAGAATCCGAGCGTTAGGTGGAGCCGACTTTGGACACGCTGTCAAACGAGAGCGAGCTATCTATCCCACTGTGTATGAGAAATCAACCTGTATCAACTCTACGTCTCTCCGAGCAGACAGATATCATATGTCATTGTTATCAGATATCATTGTTCTGTCAAATGACCATTACATAATAAAATTAAAAAAATTAATGCAAATTTCAACAAAAAAAATTCTTATAAAAATATCAGAGAAGATATGGGGACGTGCTTGTGGTGAATGCATTAAACAGCGTCATTGTTGCACGGCCCGTGATCGAGTACACACATCGGCGAGTCACAACATCTCACAACAAACAAGAATTAACACACACATTTTTTTCCACAACACACTCCGTGTAGAGCGTAGCGTTGACTCGCGGATAAAGGTCTCGTCTTGTCTGCTTTGACATAGACAGCCACGGCCGTGGACTCCGAACTCGGACTGCCACAAGTATTCAACACAAGCACGTCCCCATTTCTTCTCTGATATTTTTATAAGAATTTTTTTTGTTCAAATTTGTATTCATTTTTTATTTAAATTTTATTATGTAATAGTCATTTGACAGAATATACACGCACCATATGATATCTGTCTGCTCGGAGAGACGTTGAGTTAAGGCAAGTTAATTTCTCATACTCAGTGGGATGGATAGCTCGCTCTCGCTCGACAGCGTGTCCATAGTCGGCTCCACCTAACGCTCGGATTCTCGCTGTCGCGCTTGTGACCCGTCGCGCCAGCGAGCTGTCGCGCTTGCGAGCTGTCGCGCTTGTGACCCGTTGCACCTATGGTTTTTCGCGCTTGTGAGCCACTCCCGAAAAACCACCGGATGTTTGGCAAGTTCGAGATGGGTATAATCCCCGTACGTAGGGTGCCTACGGGACGTGAAACCTCACAGATCAGGATCAGGTACAAAGTCATTGTAGTTGCAACTGAGGCTAGAAGGAAAGATTGCCCCACAAAAGTAAACTCTACAACATCGCCTCACAATGAACAACAAGAATTCTAGAGAACACACAACATGTGCGTTGTCACATGGAGTCGATTGATAAGTTAAGTGCAAACATATTCACACTCACTAACTGCAAAATAAATTACTATCTTTCCTTATAAATAACAAGAGTGCTTTTGCGATATAAGTGTAGAAGCAGCTGCTTATACGAGTTGAAGCCAAAAGTATACTCCGAGACGTAGTATTTTTTAACTTTTTAGTCGTGTTTATGCGTAGTCAAGGACTCTAGCTAGTATGATTTTCTAAACAGTAAAATATCCTTTCTACGATTGTACATGCAACTATAGTTCCAACTACTTTCACAAACTGTAGCCAACATTATAAATGTAAAACCAGTAAAATTGCCGTCATTGTATAGTTTCAACTACAGAAAAGGATATGAGTTAGTGTTTGCAGAAAAACATCGTTTAGTTCAGAGTTTTAGATAGCAGTTCACAGCTACAGTTTGGGTAGTGCAGTTTAAACTACAGTCTAAATCGAGATCCTTCCACCCGGGCAGACGCAGCGCAGCCCGGCGCGCCCGTCACCATGCACTCCGACACGGTGCTACAGCACTGTTCTTCGCCCCGACAACTCCACGCCACCTCTCAGGCCGCTTGGCGGCCGGGCCGTGGCGGGTGCCCCCTCCCACCTCGCGCCTCCCCTCTCCCAGCCCAGCGCGATAGCGCTCCTACCATACGTATCATCTGCTTTCAAGTTCCGGTCCTCCGGAACTTTAGGTCACGGTCGCGTGGTCTGTTTTTAGCAGATGATACGAATGTATCAGCCTGCTTGTACTGTCATACAGCGAGCAGTATGCAGAGAGCAGCGCAGCGAGCAGAGAGCAGCTAGTGTGGCATTATATTATATACAGGGGGGAAAATTTCGCGCGGCGCGCGCGCGGCGCGCGCCCCTCACTACTCCACGCCACCTCTCGGGACGCTGTGCTGCCGGGCCGCCGGGCCGGTGCCCCCTCCCGCCCCGCGCCTCTCCCCTCCCAGCCCGGGCCTCCCCCCTCCTAGCCCAGGGCGACAGCGCTCCGCTTCCCTGCAGCCTGCGACGCGTAGGGATATCTACCAGACGTATCATCTGCTTTCAAGTTCCGGCGCTCCGGAACTTTTTGGTCACGGTCGCGTGGTCTGTTTTTTAGCAGATGATACGAAGGTATCAGCCTGCTTGTACTGTCATACAGCGAGCAGTATGCAGAGAGCAGCGCAGCGAGCAGAGAGCAGCTAGTGTGGCATTATATTATATACAGGGGGGAAAATTTCGCTCGGCGCGCGCTCGTCGCGCGGCGCGCGGCGCGCGCCCATCACTACTCCACGCCACCTCTCGGGACGCTGTGCTGCCGGGCCGCCGGGCCGGTGCCCCCTCCCGCCCCGCGCCCCGCGCCTCCCCCCTCCTAGCCCAGCGCGGCAGCGCTCCGCTTCCCTGCAGCCTGCGACGCGTAGGGACATCTACCATACGTATCATCTGCTTTCAAGTTCCGGCGCCTCGGAACTTTTTGGTCACGGTCGCGTGGTCTGTTTTTTTTTAATGAAGTACAATTCTGTTGCCGGTATCTTCTCCCCGTGCTGGCCAAATCATCTGGTTCAAAATTGACCAAGATTTTCCAAATGGATGAAACTCAGTTGTAGAATGCCACCCGCAGCATAATCTGTAGTATTTCGGAGTTTTGCTTGTGACTGTCAGTGCACCCGATCAAAGGTAGTATTTTCATAGTATGTCAGGTGTCTCTTACTTACGAAACATTCTACTCATAATTTGCATTCTTCTTTCACGCAGAAGAGTATCGCTTCACCTGGAAACTCCTTTCACTCCGTACACCAAGGCTGCTACCTCTTCATGCTAATACCAGGGAGGGGTAATTTTCAAGACACACTTGTTAGGAGGATTTTTCACCAACATTTTATCATGGCAGCCCTGAATCTATACTGACAGGTATAATTTAAGTGCTTTTAAACAGTGTAAATAAGTTTGCTTTTTGATTTGCTGCACATTTGTTATCCTGTTACAGCAGTCAATCTGTGGACCTCGACCGTTGGACAACATGCCTTCTCATGAACTGTCATGTGTGCAGCCGAACCTCCTATGATTTCTATTATATTGTGGTGGTATTGTTAAATGTAAGTACCTGAAGAGCGTCTTTTATTTGTTGCATGTATGCGAGCTGAGTGTCAGGTTGAAATTATAGTGCTCATGATTGTGATTCTTTTGTCTGCAGGGATTCACGCTCTTCAACGAGTAGATCAATTTACTCCATAGTGTGTTTACTGTGTAATCACAAAACCAATGTGTCTAGTAGAGTGGACCTTTAGGTGGGAGGGAGGGACTCTAGTCATTGGCATTTTTGTGCCGTTCCCTTGCCTTTGCTCTCCGCACACTCAGCCTGGGCTTTCAAATCAATAAACTTATTTTTCAACCAGTGCATATATTTCTTCTTGCATTGTTTTGTTTTAAGTGTTGCACGGGTTCAACATTATTTTAAGGCAGCAATTTCAATCAACGCCCATAGTTTACTTTTCAGCTGACTCTGTCCCCTCCACTGACCTGTGCAACAAAATATGTGATCATCCACATTGTATTTGTCTCTGTCCTTTGTGAAAGTGAAAAGTAAGCTGCCCAGGCCCTCTCCCCACAAAATTGTGGCTCACTGATATTTGCTGAAATGTGTTGTGAAATCCTATATCCTAATGTGGTGCATCAGTAGCAGCGAGAGGGCGACCACTCCCCTTTAATTTGTACACATGATTCCCGGAATGATTGATTCCCAATGATTCCCATCCATATCTTTTCATTTCTGTTTCTAGTGACATATAACGCTAATTTCGGCTATTTATAACTGATTCCAGGTGTCTCCTGCTTTGTAGTAGTGGTTTTCATCGATTTCCCTTAATTTTTATGATGATGATTCCCAGGCTTCAGTGCACATGATTCCCAAAATTGTCGCCCCTTGGTTGTTTAGAGTTGTTGTTAAAGTGCTGATATCTTTGAATTCTTTACACTAGCTTGCCTCGGATATGTTGTTCTGCTTTCCCCCTGTCAAGCATTTGCACAATCACTGGTAATGACATGTGGCTCTGCCAGTAAAATTTAGTTCCTGTCATGTATCAACTGCTCTCATTGTGACGCCGTGTATAGGTCTACAATTTAGTTTTAACCATGGTTCAATGTACAGCATGTTGAATGTTTTTACTTGCTCTTATGTGTTCTTTTCATTTTTGCGTGGTTTCCTGTTTTATATAATTTTATATGTCAGTTCCGTTTTTATTGTTTTGCTTGATGTCCTGATTCTTTTCATTTTAGACAGCCAACTGGACCTAAACATTTCGATCATTATTTTTTTCACCCTGTTTATGGGAATCTGTCAACATTTGTATTTCTATAAAGAAAATAAACAATTTGTGGTATGCTTACATCCTCTTTCCAAATTTGGTTTCTTCAGTTCCCATTCTTTACAGTCATGTTGGGTTGGTATGCAATCACATATGGAGAAATTGTTTCATACCAGTTTTTTTGTGAAGTTCTTACCGATAGGTACAGTATTGCCAGAATAAGTAATAATTGTTGATCTAATTACATACATATTCTGTAACATGCCTTTGGTGAATAACATACATATTCTTCCTCAGTACTCAACCATTCATTCCAGACGGAACACCACTTTTTTTTTTCTTTACAATACAAAATGAAAAATTACGGTCTGCAACTCTCTTCCAAAGAACATGCACTATTGAAGGCACTCCAGGTTGTGCAGACAAAAGCTGAACCAAGGGGTCCCCCACTCCCCAAAAATGTGTACACAGATTGTTTTGAGTGTGAGATTGTGTGGATTGTGCGGATTGTGTGAGATTGTGTGAGATTGTGTAAGATTGTGTGAGATTGTGTGGGATTGTGTGAGATTGTGTGAGATTGTGTGAGATTGTGTGGGATTGTGTGAGATTGTGTGAGATTGTGTGGGATTGTGTGAGATTGTGTGAGATTGTCTAGGATTGTGCCGCATTGTTTGTTGATTGTCTCCCCAGAAGCATCAGAACGCGAGGGTAGGCAGCCCGTACGACGCCCGTGTTGCGGGCCTGCCTACCCTCGCTACCCTGCAGCCTCGCCCGCCCCCTCAGCTCTTTCCTCGTCTCAAGTTGGAGGAACACGGTTAAAATAGTTTCTTGTATTTCCAGGTCTTTCCGTGAATATTAAGACGCGACTTTGTCTTGGAACTTTGTGCGTGGTTTCAAGACAAATAATGTGTTGTAATTCAAGCACAAATCCAAGTAACTGCCTTGGAGTGGTCGCGAGTCTCTAATTTCAATCAATACGTAGCAGACATACCTTTTATGAGCCTACGTTTCAGTGTTGTTCTTTTGCTCCGTGCGATTTCAGCGAATGTTTTGAAGCCTCGCGCTTTTTAACGTTGATATTCTTTTCTTATTCTCCCCCTGCTATGACGTCATGCTCTCTGCTCGCTGCGACCAGCTGAGTTTGTTTATATTTTCGGATAGAGGGTCGTGTCTTTGCGTTTGTGCCGTGCGTCGTCAGCATCGCGATTTGTAGATTTTCATGGACACTGTGCGTAAGTGTCTTACTTTTTTTAAAATTTTTGTTTCTTATCGTAAAGTATTGCTTTGCATCACTTGTACCGCTCAACCAAATATAGATGTGCACTAACCTCTCCCTGAACGTGGGCTTGAGTTGTTATGAAAGCTTTTCTCGCATGGGTTTTTTGTATCTGAAGCAATTTTCACCGACCAAAATGTTCTTTTAACTTCTTCCACTTCTCCCCACAGTTTTCACTCTCTAAGGTGTGTTTTTACTGAGTTGTGTAGAACTTGTTTGTTTCCATGACTGTGCTCAGTATTGATATTACTGCTTGCCTCTAGTATCTTACATTGCCTTAATTTGCGTCCACATTACTGCGTTTGATATCATTAATTTTCATTCTCACCTGCTTAGAGAACCAATCGCATGGGTTGTCATTACCTGACAACCTGACAACATTACTCTACGAACACTCACCAACTCGTCTGCACCGACCGATGTAACGTTCCCGCGAATTTGACTGCAACCCCTAAGACAAGCAAGCACTGCATGTTTTTTTGAGAAAATGCCAACAGGAAAAAAGGATTCACAGCAACAATTCTCGCACAAACAAAAATCATATATTTGTCTGATGAATACATCAATGTGGCTTGATAGTCAAAAAGTACATATAGAGCATGAATATCAAAGAACGTAATTTGATGCACGCAGTTTTCATGATTCCCCCACCCACCCCCCTTCCAACCCGCATACCCCCACCAATACACTGTCTTCCCCACGCGCGCGTACGCGTACCGTTTCCGTTTTTCGCATTACAGTAGGCTGGTCCAAAAGTGAACTCCTCGCCTTATTAAATTATCCACTGCAGGTGATTGGTGCCCGGATAGAGTGAGATTGTGAGAGATTGCGTGGGATTGTGTAGGATTGTGTGAGATTGTGTGAGATTGTGTGAGATTGTGTGGATTGTGTGGGATTGTGTGAGATTCTGTGGATTGTGTCGGATTGTGTGGATTGTGTGGGATTGTGTCAGATTGTGTCAGATTGCGTGGGATTGTTTTTCCGCGTGTACACAGATTGTGTGAGTGGGGGACCCATTGAGCTGAACAACAACTCATCGGGGAATGATATAAACTGTTGAGAATTTTGTGCTGCATTATTTGAGGAAATGATTGATGTAATAAAGCAAAATGAATCAATTTACTTTTCACTGATGATTGTAAAGCAAACATCAGCAAATTATCATCATGAATGAAAAAAGTGTGAGGGACTAGTAAAATTTTCAATGAAGTAGAAAATTGTCAACAAGTACAGTAATAGAACACTTTCCTTCAAACGCCATTTGTTGTAGCTGTTTGACTTAAACAAAATGCGGACCATAACTAAACAACACGTTTGAGGGGAAAAGGTCTTTTGAACCTGAAGTCACTGCCTCACTCAAGATGCAGCCAAACTGAAACTTACGCAAAGATCAATCAAGTTCTCGGAGCCACAGAATCGATTCGATTCCACCTAGTCTATATTTTTGGTGCATACCTTGTCATGGCTTCACTCTTTTCTTTCTTATGAGGTGAGTTTCGAAAGAGAACAGTCTCTATTAACGCAAGTAGTCTGCTACAACAACAAACCACTAGTCTTGTCAAAGTGCAGAGGTTGGAAAATCAGTGAGGGGGGAGGCGAGAGGGGAGGAAGGGAGGAACTCAGCCATTGGTGAAAACGGCGTGGAAGGTGGAATGTTCAAGGGGTTTGAAGGATGGAAACAGTCCTTCGATCAGTTTTTAACCCGTACATGATCGCGTAGAACATTCCTGTCTATTTCAGATTGTAACAGACCAACCAGTATGCATACAACAATTTGTTTATTTTCCTTACAAAAATACAAATGTTGAAAAATTCCCACATGCAGGGTAAAAAAGAAATGATCAACATGTTTGTCCAATTGGCTGTCAAAAATAAAAAAAAATCAGGACATCAAGCAAAACAATAAAATGAAAATGTCAGATAAAATTATATAAAATTATGTAAATATAAAAGGAAAACCATGCCAAATGAATAAGAGCAAGCAAACACATCCAGTTCTTTGAACTAAGGTAAAAATTAAAATTTTAGAGCAGCATACGATCATGCATTTTAGCCATTACTAATTTTCAGACCAAACGCAATAAGGAAATGACAAGTTCAAAAGTTCTACAAGTGTCGAACGGTATATCCGACAAACTCCTTACGGCACTGTGGGCACTTTTGATTTCCTGAGGCGATAATTTGCAACACGCAATCTTCGCAATACATATGCGTACAGCCATCGATTGTTGTGTTTGGGGGGCCTGTCAAAACATATGCTGCACGTGAAATCAGGGTTACTGCCTTGGCCGCGACTTGTTGAAGGTTGAGAATAATTGTCAGCAGATGTTGTTCTCTGCCTCTTCACTATTGCTGCTTCAAGAGCCTTCTGTGCCTTTGAGGGCCGGCCTGGCTTTCTTTTAACTGAAACAAAGCAAATATTCAATCTAACCATAGCAGGACACTGAAAAGTAATATGTAGCATACACTTGAATTTAACACTTGAAATCAAAATAAAGATTTATGAAGAATATCTAGCATTTTAAGACTCTTATTTACATCCCCCTAGTAGGAATTAATTATTCAAATCACAAAAGGATTACTCACAGTAGGGGACTTTCTTGTTTAAGCCAAACAGAGCCTGTGATGGGTGCACCTGTCTTGGAGGTGGGCCACCCCGCATGGAAAAAAGTACACCTTAAAGACACTTAAAAGTATACTTCCACGAAAAGTACACTTTGAAAGTATACTTTTAGTATACTTTTAACGTGTGCTTTCAATGACACATCGGGAGAGCACTTCGGATGTGTAAATATTCTGTTATTTTCTCGTCATCTAATGTGCACATTACTAGACACAAATAATTTGTGTCAGTAAGTCTCAAAAATGTGCATATTGCGAAATACAACTCAAGACGCCCCGAGGAACACTTTTAATAGTGGCGTAGTTTTGTCATGCTGAGTGAATATTCCAAGACACTACTTTATATTTTAAGAAAAGAGTGAGTCACTGAGAAGATAAAAAAAAACACCAAATATTGTCTTTGTGTTGTAAATGCGCATGTGAAACGCTGCACGGTCGCTGTCGAAGTATGCAACCTAGCACACATGCATAGGTAGGCAGGGGAAGCTACTAGAAGTGGGATAAAAAAAAATATTATATTCCAAAGCAAATATTTGCTCTGATTGCGAGTTCCGCTTGTTCAGTAAACTCTTTCCACGCCTTGAAATACGACGTGCACCCACAGATACACGGATAAAATACATTCCTGTTTACATTTTCTTCACTTTCTTTTTAATTAAACTCATCGGCTGTGTACGATAATGGCTCTGAATAATAAAAGTTCCTAAAACATAGATGGCAACAGTGCAACAGTGAACGTTTACTCCCAAGTATACTTAAGTATACTTCAAGTATTCTTTAAGTATACTTAAGCGACACTATCGCAACAGTGCATGGAGCTCAGAGCATCTACCATGTGACTGCGAGCCAACGCGGCACGAGCATAACGGCAGATTGGCCGCGTGGTCTAATGTGTGTGTTTTCAGGTCGCAGGTCCGAGGTTCAACTCCCATTGGTCGCAACTTAATTCCCAGGTCCTTCGATGTTCAGTTTCGGTACTGGCGAAAAAACCTAGGTCGTAGGTAAAAAAAAAAGAAGAAAAAAAGAGGAAATATTTTAAGAGGGTGGGGCTGAAAATAACTTTTGCAAACACAGTGTTGGGTACACTTTCTCAACACCTTAATGACACTTTTGCCAATACTTTAGTTACACTTTCGAACTCACATTTCGACGGCCAAAGTATTCCAAAAGTATATTATTCCCAATCTGCTAGAGTTAGAGTATACTTTAAGTATACTTTATGTATACCTAATTACTTTAGATATACATAATGTAACAGGACACTTTCAAGTACACACTTTCTGCTCAAAAGTCACTTTAAACTGTCATTTACTTTGACTTTCGAAGTGTCATTTCCATGGTACTTTATTCCATGCGGGACTCATTGGGAGGCATGCAAGGTCCTCATCATCCTCATCCTCTTCTCCCTCTCCATCCCCCTCTCCCTCTACCCACGACTGGGAGGAAGTTCCACCTAGATAAAGACAACAAATGTTTCCGGAATTACACACTTATCCCCAAACTTGAGTACAGAAAGGCCTTGTATGAAGAAACAGGTAAGCATTTCGAACTGACAAAACGCCTACAACAAATGTGAGAGGAAGGAAAAACATACTTCTTGACATAGCTGCCCGCATTCTCAGCAAGTTGTTTGCGTGCACCTCTGCTCTGTTGGTAATCTTGCGGACCTCTTGACACATAGTGACAACAGCTTCCCTCAGCAAACAGTGGCGTCGGAAGTCCTTTGGCACGGGGTGTGCTGAAACTCGTACTCCCCCCTCCCCCCGCACCGTCCCCCCCCCGCCTCCCCCCTCTCCCCTACCCGGCGCACCCCCGCCCCCTTGCCCTTAGAATAAGAAAAAAAAAGGCTTACCGGCGGGTAGGAAGGCAGTCGGCTGATTATGAATATGATTATGAACGGTAATTGTCTCGGGAACGAGATGCGTAGAAACAGCATGGACACTTTGATTCCAGTTTTAACGTGGCTGATTTTCTGATTTTTCTTCTTACGGGCTTGAATTTTAACTGCGTTATACTGAATTATATTTTAACTGGCTTTTAAATTATCTGAACCGCATTCATTTTATTTAAAATTTAAAGCCTGGAAGTAGGGGACCAATTGTAACTTTGTCACTTCTTTAGTGCGACAAGCTGTTGGAAATTTTTGCGTAATTTAACGACAAATTAGTCGCTAATTTTTACATTGACTGCAGTCATTTTGGAGCCAGGGGGTGAGGAACTGGAAACAATTAGGTGCGCCGGTATAAACAATACGAAACAATATCAAAACAATACGAGACAATATAAACTACAAAGTGACAATTTCGGACAGAATTACATTTTTTTTTAACTGGATCATATTGTATTATATTTTAACTGGCTTTTAAATTATTTGATCCATATTTATTATTCATTTCAAACTTAAGTATTGGAACTTCGGAATTCGGGACCAATCGTAGCTTTGTCACTTCTTTAATGTGATACGAGCGAACGTGGTTCCCATAGCCGGTCCCAGCCCGCACACGCGCTAATGTACGTTGTTTCTATTGAACCCCTGTCAAAACGGGGTGTCATATTTTGGGGTGTGCTGGGAGCACACCCTGACCGGTACTTCCGACGCCACTGTCAGCAAAGACAGCTCTAAAAATGAAAAAGAAACAATATAACCTTTAAAATTATACTCTCTCCATCTTTAATCATTAAAAAACATCCCAAGCAGATAGAATGCAATGAATAGGGTGCAGAGATTCATAAATCCTGAATACACTGTACTAAAAAATGCACTAGTAATTACCAGCCGAGCACTATCTACTGCGGCTGGTACGATCTGAGGTGCAGCTGGTGGGGCTGGTGCCATCTGAGGGGCAGCTGCAGCTGCTGGGGCTGGTACCATCAGGGGAGCAGCTGCAGCTGTTGGGGCCGGTACCATCTGAGGAGCAGCTGCGGGTGGTGGGGCTGGTGCCACCTGAGAAGCAGCTGCAGCTGGTGGGGCTGGTGCCATCTGAGCTGCATTCGGAGGTGATATCTGGTGTTGAACTGGGGGTGGTGCCGTGTGCTCAGCAGGCGCTTGGGCAGATGCTGCAGGCAACGCCTGCTGGAGGGCACTGCGAACTAACAAGTCTGTAAATTAAGAAGCACATATGTTGATCAAAACAGGTAAAAGTACTCAGCAAATCCATTCTGACCAGGACGGACAATATGATAAAGTGCAAATAATAATTATGATAATAATAATACTAATAATGATGATAATAATAATCATAATAATAGGAACCAACCAGTGTCAACAGCTGGAGGCCTGGAATGGGATGGACCTGTAGAAGGATGAAACAGACTGATCACTATACCTTCCTCAAAAAAGATGACACTGCTTGGACAGAAGTTTAAAAAGAATACACGCTTAAACCATGAGCATCACACTGCGCATAAGCGTATCAGCATTTTAGAGACTTCTGCAAAAGTTTACTTGCATATATGATTGTCAAAATGTGGCCCACACACATTGTGCATACTTATTTTGAGTATCTAGGATCAATCCGTACAGAAAATTTGGTGCATAACTAAGCCACTTGAAAATTCTGAATAATGACACCAAGTTCAGGCGCAAGGATTTAGTATGTGTCAAACAGAAAAAGACAAATTCCACACAACAGTTAATTATTGTGTTTATATACAGCGAAATATGTCTGATCACAAGAGCACTATTAAGAACAACATAGGAGTGTCAATATGACACTAAAATATCAAAATTAGATAAAATACTACAGCATGAAATATGTCATGGTAACTACATGTGAGACACGACACAACAAAAATTTAACCAATTTATTCTGGATGAATCTCTGTTACTTGGGTTACCACTTTCGACCTCACGCACCATACTTACCACTTTGAGAGAGCATCACTGACAAATCTTGGGAAGGAGCAATAGAGGCAGGGGACAACCAAGGCGCCATCCCCGCCCATCCCATCCCCATCATCCATGGAGGCACTGCAGATGGTGGCAGCATTCCGTGGCCTACTGGGGCAGCAGGTGGCAGCTCCTGCGTATCCTCCTCAAAAATATCTTCATCTTCATTGGCTGGTAAGGCAAATAAAGATACCGATAGTGAAGGAAGTTCACATGCTATGAAAGTAGCCCATCATCTGGCCAAGAACAAAAGTCATTCGAATTGGGCCACAGTAAATTGCAATTCAAGTGACTGAAGTGTGAAAATATTACCGTTTTCATCATGCCGCCAGTCCTTTGAATTCGACATGATTTCTTGTTTCTTGACAGACGTACTGCAGTCACATCTACCGACTTCCACAAAAACCGCGGTCAAATGGGATGGGACATGGGGCATGGGACGAGGAAACAAAACCAACGCTGCAGTTCAGAACAGAGAAGCCGGTGTGAGACAGTTGACAAACGCTACTCTTTTTGCCAACGTACACGAAGTACCAACGTAGGGGAGGCAGGAATCACTTAATTGCCTCTGTACGATGGGTATGCCCTCCTACAGCGAACAGGTTTACCTGCGAGCTTTGATATCGAAGAAAGATTGACTAAAGCGTAAAAAGTTTTAGAAAGATACAGGTAGAGTTTTTCAACGGAAGGCAATCCCTTCCCGCTATTCGTTCAAATGATTACTAATGACTGTCTAATTGGGCGATTTCACCGCCACCAGGGGGCGCTGCGTGGGGCGGGGCGGGACGGCGCGGGGCCGGCGGTCCACAATGGTCCACAACACGCAGACGACAGACGACGGCACGTTTCCCGCTCACTGCGCACTTTGTAAAGTTCACTGGCTGGCAACAGCGTAGAATCGTGAGGCAGTACTAACACTCGTTACTTGTTAAGTATGCTGGGAAGCTGAGTTCTTTCGTTCTTTCGATTGGTGAGGTTTGGTGAGTGTAGATGCTCAACTCTAACCCTGCAGAGAACCGTTATTCTATTTGCTGGTATGTTGTCTGAATTCTAATTATCAGGTCCAAATAATGGCTGCAATACTTCGCCTGGGTCGTGCGGTCCGTGCATTGGAAGTAGGGATGGCAACCCCGGAAAAAAAACGGAAAAATACCAGGAAAAATACCGGTATTTTTCGTATTTTTAAAAGGCACAAAATGAAAAAAAAACGAAAAAAAAAAACGATTTTTTGCCCTTTTATGACTTATGGTACAATATAATCATTAAAATGCGTGTTTGGCACTCTAGAATCACGTTTGCTGGCGTTGGCAATTTGTTAGGGTTGTTAAATTATGTCAAACTAGGCTGAGCTGCCTGTTTAGGCAGCCCGCTGGCATGAGTGCTTGGCGGGCTAGCCTAGCCTACCTCTGGCTGCATGACATGACCGATAGGCTGCACCATCGCCAATCGCCTCGCCGTACCGTCTTCTCTCTCCCTCACAGTTCACCTGTCATCTGACATAAGTGCGCATGTCACTATTTTCTCAAAAATCACTTTTTTCAACTAAAGTAACCAAATACAATATCTGCATCCACTGCAACAATTTTTTTTTTTGTAAACACATTGGAAAGCACCTGACAGCCATGGAAAAAAAGTGCGCATGTCCTGTGTCATCTGACACAAAGAACGCATGTCATTGACATGCGTAGTTTTTGCAAGATTTTGAGTGACATGCGCATTTTCTATCAGATGATATGAGACATACGTATGTTCTGTGGGATGACAGACATGCGTATGTTTGTCAGATCAGAACTGGTGCTGACTTGCGCATGTTTGTCAGATGAGGACTGATGCTGACTTGCGCATGTCTGTCAGATGACACTGACATGTGTACTAATTTTGAGATAATGTTTGATTCTTAGATTTGAAAACACTTTGTGTGTGAGGACTTTTAGGCCTCCACACCACACTTCAGTAGTTAGTTGATAAGGTGCATTTTGATGACAGTATTGTTACCACCTGAGCAATGACTTTAACCTATCACTAATAAAGAATATAAGGGTGCTGCTCCCTTCTTCGATGTAGTTCTTGCTGGAACGCAATTTAAACCAGTAAAGGGACAGATAAAATCGACTTGAGCGGCACTCAGTGAACTGAAAGTTTCTGGTTACCTTGAGACGAGGTGGTGGTTGTGTACTGTGTACTCCTCCCGAAACGAGCAGGAAATATGATTTCTTCATGCAGCAACTCATTTCGGGCGACCACAAAAGTTATTGAGAACATTCTATCGGTGTGTTGTGGTGACAGTAGAGAATAAACCGCAATAACACAAGTCATTAGTTGTTAAGACGGTTTCACACACAAAAACAGACAGCGCCATTTTGACAGCGCTACGTGTTTTGTTTTCACGTCATTGTGCGCACTACGGTTTCTTTATCGGCAGCGCGACGAGACGAGCGCGGCTCGTAGGCTGTCTGCTCTGCTGTGTTGTTGGGCTGGAACCAGTTCCAGAATTGAGTATACTTACTTGATTCTTGATTTTTCGTGATTTTATCTCATAGCTCTCCATTCGATTCTACGCAAGGCGAGCGTAAGTGACTTTAAAGTTCTCTGTGGTTCGTTGGCTTTTCACACAAAACCTGCTGTGTAGTCTTCCTAACCCTGCTCTAAATGTGGAATGAGTTTTTCTAAGCTCTACAAACTTTACTGAATGCTCTTCAAAACATTCGCTCTACTGTTATTTCAGTAGAATTTTTTTTCCTCTTTGCGTTTTTTCTTGAGTTTGTTTCTTAAAATTCACTGTGACAACACCTTTCTTGTTTTGCTTGGCTGGAAATATTTGGTTCTTTCTTTGTTATTGTTTGTTTGTGTGTTTGCTTGCTTATTTATTTTATTGTAAAATGTCAAGCATTTGCACTAATTCTCCCTTTTCGACTGTCAAAGCGCTGTCAAGCTCATGTCTAGACTTTTTCTAATATTATACCGATGTTCTGTTTGTTTTCAGGTACTGTTATGCAACGGAATCCAGCATGTGAGAAAAATTGATGGCATCCCCTTCCTCAACGTCAAGTTCACATTTGCCAGTCCCCGTCCAACATAAAAGATGTAGCCTCACTATTCAAGTGAGTTTGTCACGAAGTATTTTGCATCCATTTGTCTGTTTTTACAGTGCCTAATTATTTTTATCTGGTTTCTTTTCAGTTCATTAGAAATACGGCTGGGATTTCTTGCTTCAATCAAGATCATGCTGGTGACTTGCAGAACTGTTCATCCAGTAGCGTAAATTTAAGTCTTTTGGAGAAACACTTTAATGAGTTGAACCTTGTGCTATTAGTTTCAATCACCATTGTTGGATTGGTCTATTTGCTTGTGTTGGATGTGAATTGTAATAAAATGTTATGAAAACTCTCACACTTATTGTATTTGACCTTCATACACATGCTTCTGCAATGTCTACATTGTTTCTCTAGCAAGAAATCTAACAGGAGAAGCTTATTATTTCTTAGGGCATCAAGCTCAGTGCAAGGCGGACAATGAAAGTAGAGAAAGCAGAAAAAAACAATCTAATTTTGATCAGATTAATTTGTAGTCATGTTTTGGTTCATCTACTTGTATCTAAACTAGAATTTTTTAAATAAAATGTAGGGACTACTCTGATGAGTCTTGTGGCTTGCTTTTGTTAAGAAAAGCGTTCCCTATCTGCTTCACTAATTCCCCCAAAATAAAAAATAAAAAATATTCCAAATAATAATGGTTTGTGAAATATGTGCTCCTACAACATTCTGTACTGAGCTGGTTTGCTAGACAGAATTCTCAGGGACATTGTGGATTTTTTCTTAGGGCCCAAGATATTTACAAACGGAAAGTGTACCCGTTCAATAGAATGAACTGAGTTCAAAACAACACAATTTTGCTGAAGTAATAGTAATGTCACTCTTATTTAATGAAATAAAACCATAACTCTGCAAGCCCAGTCAATCAAAAGTACATTATTTTTTCCTCAGCTGACCCCATTAAAAAGAATTACAATTCCAGTTTCCAAATATCTTGGGCCCTAAGAAAAATTCCACCGTTTCCCTGAGAATTCTGTCTAGAAAACTAGCAGAGTACAAGCACCCTGAAGAAGAGCGCAATGCCAAACACAGAGAATGGTAAGTAAGGGTAGATGGAAAATTTAAGACTGTGACATTTTAATCTGCACAGTTTATTTTGCTTGAGTAAGTCATAGGTCTTTAATTATTATTTAAAAAAAAACATTACAAGTTTATTGCTGAAATTAATTATTGATAAAATAGCTATTTAAATGCATAACATTTTATGCATGACAACAAGTTTATGACAAATAAGAACTAAACATACATTCTAGGTACATTCTAAAACCAAGTACATAGCTGATAAAATAGAAATAGAAGGATATAGAATAGAGTAAATGAATCACGTTTGTTCCTGTGCTCAATCTTTTTGAGGCGATGGTTTGCTGCCTAGAGCAGTAATCCATTTGCTTGATGGAAGTTCTAGATCCCAATATCCTGTAACAAAGGTAAACTTTATTTTGAAAAATGTCCAGAGATATGAATGAAAGCCACCTACTTTGTGATATCTTGTATCTTACCTTTTGGGGAGGGTACGCGAGGATATTTGCTGCGGTGTCTTGAGCACTTGTCTATTGCACCTTTATCAATATTAGCAGCCTTGTAGTACTGCAAAATAAAACAGATTACAATGGTTAGTTGATGCAGGGTAACTGAGTTGGATTGCGTATTAATTTCTATTCCAATGAAGTTCTGACCTTATCACATTTACTGCATGAGTGACCAGGCAACCCTTTTCTTTTTAAACCCCGCACTGGCTTGTGGGCATAAGCATAGTTGGGTTCCTCATCATTTCTTGGTACTCTGTAATGGGGGAACCCAAAAATTAGCGCAAACTGCTGTTGAAATTTCAGCTTTGCTATAATTTTTGATTGACTTTATGAACATTAGACTTTCAAGGAGATACAAACAGTTTTACATTTCACTAACAAAAGATCAATAGAGTTAGTAGAATAAATTATCATGCAAAAAATAGTCTGACCAGATAACTAACCTGTCGTAGCTGCTTATAAGAGTAGAGAGCTTATTCGCTTTCTGCCAATCATGTAGAACAGGTGTTGACTTAGTTGGTGTGGTGTTACTAATGGATGCAGTTGCTGTAGAGGTAGAAATGTAAAAGTCTCCTTTTTTTTTCAAACCAATTGAGTAAGAAATTGTTGAGCAACTTACAAACAAAATCCAAAGTCGAGGCAGTCGAGGAAACACTTGGTACAATGGCTTCATTCTGATGGAGCACATCTTTCAGGCTGTGAGGGCATAAAAACTAGAGTTAGTTCAAAACGAGCGAGCGCTCAGGGACAAAACGCTACAGCAAGAAAAGTCTAAACTCTTTTCCTGATCATAACTGTAAACAGTTTTAAGTTTAAAACTAAACGTTTGGAATCCACCCTACCACTGGAAAACTGTTTTGAGTCTTGCATTTTCAACCTCAAGCTCATGGCATCGGTTTTTATAAAATTCAATTGAATCCATACTTAGTTTGTTTTATGTTTGAGTATGTTTTGAGTATGTAACAACAGCAATTCGTAAACAGTAAACAACGAGCAGGCGAGCAGATATGATGGAGTCATTGACCTGAACCGGTCATCTCCCGCGTAAAACACTATGGCCAACGAGCAACACTCAAAATCAAATTCAAAAGAAGATCATATCAAGGCGTCTTACGTCGAAAAAAGCAGAAAAATAAAAAGATTTTATTTTTAAAAAATTGACATAAGAATCATCGCCGATACTGATGCGGTAAGAGACAAGGCTTGATATGATATTGTAATGTCGGGAAGTTTTTATGTTTAGGATGGTACGACTGAATTGCGTCGCAGGCAACAATGCAGCACAGTTCGTGAGAGTTTTAACCGCCCTGTGGGCGCGAATTCGCTAGCCTTGTCATCGAAGGAGTTGTTTACGTGTTAAATCTGGCGTCCAGATGATGAAAGATGACCTCGAAAAGGTCGCTGTTCCTTGTTCATTTAGCCAGCCAAACTAAGGCTGAAGGTAAGGGTTTCTTTGCATTTTATTTCTGTTTACTGTATTATAAACTCTTAAAGCCTGAAGGCTTCTAGTCGAACTTGTGCAGTGTGAAGACTCGTACTGGGGAAGTAGTTGACTCATCTTAAATTTCAGACCGCTCGGATCATGGCGATGCTATATCTGTGTCCTCCTCGGACGCCCCATCCATAACAATGTCGGATAAGAAAATTATAGATGGTTTGATCATTTTACGAATCTCCTTTGTTTTGGTTGTATACTTTTCTATGAGTATTTTTAGTGTGAGTTTATCGTTTGTGGATTTTCAGATGCCCTTACCCAAGCTAAAGTAATGCGCTTGGGTAAAGAAAATACATCTGTCCTGTGTGCGAACTGGGTCAAATCTCAAAGTTGTGTGAATGATAGTCCCATTGCTCCTCAACGAAAACCTTTTGGACTGGTAGATTACTCACCAAGTCTTACATCAGCATCAAGCCGTGAGTAAATTAAAGTAATGATTTCAACCTCATTACTTGGCTCAAATAACTACCGTAAAACAGGCTAATATGGACCATGCTATGTAAAGTGGACCATACTCTTTTTCCTATTGTCTGCCTTTGATCGACTCGTACTACCACTTTGTTGTGTTCTTGACAATGCTGTACGACAGCTCAGTGTTTGCACGAGTTAAGCAGAAGTGAAACATAGGAAGGAGAGAGTGGTCCACATTACCTCACATGATCCGTATTAGACTGTTTTACGTTACTGCAATTTTTGTCCCTTTCCAGGTGTCAGCACTGAATCAAGGCCGAGGCCATTACTTAATTCTGAGGTAAAGAACGCTGTTTGTTTTGCACACCCTTCTGCACGACCACCAATCTCTTCGACTCTAAGTAAGTAGCTGAGCAGTTTGAATCCTTTGTCATAACAATCAGTTCTAATATTTTGATTAATTTTAATTACATCTCTATGGAGAAGGTGTATTAATGGTGAGAGACTGATCGAGTTCTTTTTGTTGGATTAGGTCACTGCAAAGATTTAATGAATGTGTTTGATCAGCTGGGTCACCTGGGTAAACAAAAACTATCAGATGCAGAAACACCTCAGCCAAGATTATCTTTGTCAAGCCCTGTTAGCAATGGGTCAAACACTTATTCATGTGCAGTCAAATCTATGCCTAACACATTTGGTTTTCCAGAGAAAGGTACGTGTCTGAATATTGATATTTTATATTAAACTCAAGTTTAAGTAAGGGTGCTCAATGTAGGTCAAAATTTAAGGAGAATATTTCAATATTTTTCTGTTTGCTGTTTTCCTAGTCTGGGGGAAGCTTACCAATATTTTTCAGGAAACAATTTACAGTACTTTTGAAGTGAGGTGTATAAACTAACAAGCTGTATTCCAACTTTCTAATTATGATTGTGGGCAAGGGGGTGTTATGCAGCCTTAATATTGAAAAATTAGAAAAATATTAAAAATATATAGGAAGTAAATTCTACTAAAACAACAAACTAATTTGATGTATGTTTAATCTTCTAGTTTAGATGGCATAACACCTCTTTCTTTGGCAAGGGGGTGTTATGCAGCCTTAACATTGAAAAGTTAGAAAAATATTAAAAATATATAGGACGTAAATTCTACTAAAACAACAAACTAATTTGATGTATGTTTAATCTTCTAGTTCAGATGGCATAACACCTCCTCTTTCTTTGAACTTGTTCCACCTCCAAAAGAAGGCACAGCCTCCAAAATAATTGTCAAGAAATTTGGCAGAAATTTGTCTAATGCTGCTCGCATCAGATTATTGTCTAGTCATTGTGGAACCACTCTAAGCAGGTTTCTTGTATATTTTTGTTTCAGTATTGCCACATGATCCATTGGTTGTTGACACTCAGCTGCAGGACTTAACTTCATCTATTACTCCCAAGGAGCAAAAATCACTGCCTGGTTAGTGTCAACTGAAATGTTTTTTAAGATGTAATTCACCTACCTAAGCTGTTGAACTTTCCCTGTTTTCTTCCATTAATATTAGTGCAGAATTAAGAATGTAGTATTTAAACATTTTTATGGCTCAGTAGCTGCTCCGTCATTGACTAATGTTTTATGGTTTACAGATCCACCCATCGGTTTCATTGATAATGCTGAATTCCAGGTCTCATTGTTTGAACCAAACCAAAACTCTGTAAAGAGAAAAAGTAGAGGTAAATATTTAAATTACATTTCATAGCACTGCCTTCTGCTGTCAGTTCACAGATTAATTTGCTGATTTTTGTGTTAGCAGGAACTGTAACTGAGCTCAAAAATTCAGAGACAAGCCAACTAAACACTTCTAACACTTCTGTAAATGGGACTCATAATTCCCAATCTAGTCCCTCTAGGAATGAATCTAAATTTACCGTCTCTACACCCAAATCAGGAACTAGTTCTGGAAGGAAGACCCAGCTTGGTAATTATTTGCTATAAATAATATAAACGAAATTTTGTTGACAGTAACAATTATAGAATTTTTTTAAAAATATATATAGGTGTGAAGTCTCCCCGACCTTCCCGACCTATCAGATCTACCAGATGTGAAACTCAACGAAAACCTTCGCCTGACCTGTTTGCTTCTGAGGATGATGAGAACAATAATTCTCCACTAGAATCAGAAGACAGCCTGGTTTTGGAAGCAGGATCGCCCAGGTCTTCTGCTCCTGTGTCAGATGGTTCTGACGAGGAAAGGCATTTAGTCACACTGAAAAGGTCAAACACTGTGACTGTTCATGATCAGCCCCAGAAGTCATCTGTTCCAAAACTATTCCAAAGTAAATCTGAGAAGAAAAAAAACTGTGGTAAGTATTAACATAACATATTACTATATGCTTTGACAAAGTGCTGGAAGTCCCCAGGATTGATTTGATCTTGTAAGAGTGCTCCCACAACTAATGCTTTGAAACTGTTGGGACGAGGTTGTGAGACATTTGAGTGGACAATGGCATTAAAATTTATTCTCATAATGAGCATGAAGGTGGGGGGTATGCCCACCACAATGAGGTTTTGTTATAATATCAATACATATTAAGTAATCCTACTTTACAACTCAATTTGTACAAATTTGTACAAAAGTGTTGAAATGACTGGGACGGGGTTACAGCCTCAGAAACAATGCACAGACGAAGATTAAAATGTTAAAGTGACTTGAAACAACCTTATTTATGCCCCTACTCTTTTAAGTTTAGTGGATATCACACAAGCAAATATGAGTCAAATGAAATAGAGGCAACACTGTGGGAGCACCATAAGACTTTAGTACTGCACCCAGTGTCTAACAGAGACTTCATGCAAGCAGAGACTTTTGCTTTAAACTCAGCCATGTAAATCAAGTGTCATATTTATATGTTTCTCAGACCGTTTGAAACAAATAACCACATGAAAGAACCTTTAAAGACAAGTGTTTAATCGCAGCACTTCCCTTCATTGGCTATTGGGGACTTCTGTAACTTTGCCAAAGCACCAGTAATCTCATAGCACTCCTTAATGCTATCAGTTTCACTGACTAAATTACTTATTTTTTTGTGGACAGGAACTGTAACTGGGTCCAAAAAATCTGGCCCATCTGAGACAAACCAATTCAGCCCCCCTGTAAATGGTCTTCTTAATTCCGAATCAGGTCCCTCAAAAAATACATCTCAAGTTACCATCTCTACTCCTAAATCAGGAACTAGTTCTGGAAGCAAAAGGAAGCTTGGTAATTATTTACTTAAAGTACTGTAGATGAAATTTTTGGACTTCGTAACAATGATAGACTTAAACTTTCTTTTTTATTATTATTATCTTATTTTTTTTATTGTTATAGGTGTTGAGTCTCCCCGACTTTCCCGGCCTGTAAGATCTACCAGATGTCAAACTTTACGAAAACCTTCACCTGACCTGTTTTCTTCTGAAGATGATGAGGGCGATTTTTCACCAGAATCAGATGACAGCTTGATTCTGGAAACGGGTTCTTCTAGTTCTTCAACGGCTCCTGTGTCTGGCACTGCCTCAAAACAGAGACATTTAGAACTGGCTGAAATGGATGATTCAGATGAGGAAAGGCATCTAGTGCCTCAGAAGAAGCCAAGAACAAGGAAGAAATCTGCAAAATCATCAAAAGAAGAAAGATTAGAAAGACAGTATCTCCGCAATACAGGTCAGAAGTATTTGAATTCCAGCAACAGAGAAGTCTCTGCCAGAAAGCGGCGCCAACCACATATCTGCAAGAGAGGTTGTCATGAAACAATTACAGATGAAATCGGAGAATCTATTTTCAATGAGTATTGGGAGCAGGGCAGTCATGCAAAGAGAGTGACCTACATAGCGTCAAGAGTGGAAATCTGTCCGATCAAAGTGAAAAAACCACGCCTCCCTGCTGACCATGAGAAATCTCACCCTAAATCTGTTTCTCATAAATATTTTTTTCATATCTTTGGAGAGACAAAGCAGGTGTGTAAACACACATTTCTCGGAACCTTAGGAGAAACTGATGGCTTCCTTCGCATGGCAATAAAGAATAAAACTGAATCACTGTCAGGTGTTACCAAAAATGACAAGCGTGGTAAACACACACCAGCTCACAAGATAAAACCAGAGACCGTACAAGAAGTGAAGCAGCATATTTTAAAATATCCTTCCTACAAGTCTCATTATAAAAGAGCAGATGTAGGTGATACAAGATATCTCCCTAGTCATCTGGATCGTAAACAAATGCATAGTATGTATCTTGAAGAGGGAGGTACTTACGTGTCATATTCAACATATGAAAGGATCTTTAACACCCTTGGCCGTGCTTTTAAGAAGCCACTTACTGATACTTGTGAGAAGTGTGATAGCTGGAAAGAGCAAGTCAAACATGCCCCAGATGAAGAAACTCAAGAAAAACTACAGCAAGAATGGAATACTCACCTCGATCGTGCCCAAGCAGCCTACGATTTTAAGAAGAAGTGCAAACTTGATGCAGAAAGTGATCCATCCATGAAAGTGCTTGTCTTTGACCTGGAGCAAGTTTTGGAAACACCATTATTAACTACTGGAGCAGCATTCTACTCACGGCAGCTCTCCACATATAATCTAACTATCTATGACACTGTCAGCAAAATAACATACTGCTACATGTGGAGTGAGCTTGATGGAAAGAGAGGTGCTAATGAAATTGCCTCATGCATTTTTATCCATTTTCTTGAGGAGGTGCCTGACACTGTAAGAAGGTGTTCTTGTTCTCTGATTCAACAGTAGGTCAAAATAGAAATCAGCATTGTAGCTGCAATGTTTTTAACTGTTCTCCAGATGCATGCCTCAGTGAAAACAGTGCAACATGTCTTTCTTGAAGCCGGTCACACTCGGTTGGAAGTAGATAGCAAGCACAGTGTTATTGAGCGCAAGAAGTCTCATGCTGATATAAATCAACACTCCTGAGGACTGTTACAAGCTTGTATCAAAAAGCGCCTTGGAGCTATTCAAACAGGACTACCAATGGAAGATTTAAAGTCATAAAATGAAGGATAGTTTCTCATGATTTCAGTCATGTTGAAGGCCCTCTAGTAAGGAAGAACTCTAACACTACAAACAGACAAATTTGTTTGGCTCAGCACACCACTTCTTCGGTATGATGCCAACAGCCTGGAAAGTTTTCTTTAAGAGCATCTGGATGAGGAGGGGTACAAGTGCCTTGACTTGATGAAACGTGGAGGAAAGCTGAAATTAATCAGCTGACATCTGCAGAACCATCTCAAGATACTATACAATCAGCCTCTGCCATTTCAGCTAAGTAAGAGAAAAATGATCTACTGAAGCTGATACTGATTCTTCCGCCATCATGCCATGAATTCTACAATCTATTGAAA
>JAHWGI010000655.1:0-126234 GCA_029379305.1 Frankliniella fusca | reverse complement strand
CCCTGGCATGACAACACCATGCAAGTGCTGGAAGCTCCATCCTTCATTTGCATCCATCAGGCTGTCCATCTTGCTCAGCAACTGGTCAGACTGGAACAAATAATATTTTTTTTTATAAGCAGATATTAGTTCTTTAAAAAATTGATGTAATTTTGTTATTAAAGATACTTTACCAAAGTTTCAGAAAAGGCAAACGGTCCAAACCCAGAACTAAAGAGGCCTTCATCGGGATCTTGCCTTAATTTCTGGGCAAACCTTACATATTCAGGAGTTGACAGTTTTTCCAAAATAAATTTGGCTTCTTTTTCCATTTTTTTTTTCATCTGCAGAACAAATGAACTGGAAACGTTAGTTGGATTTTATGCCTCTCACAGTGCTAAATTTTAACAAATGTCGAGAAGTAACTATCACCTTTTCACTGGGCACAATGTCTCTCTCGAGCTCCCTCAGACATTTCGCTATAATTCTTGCCTTTCGCTGCTCTTTTTCAGACACCGTCAAGCCTAGAAAAAAAAAATTTGAAGTATTTTGATGCAGTTTCCTTCTTTGCCAAAGTCTAAAACTAATGTGATACATACCGCTGTAATTATCTGAGTCACTACTTGGACCCTGAATCTCTTTAGCAATATCCTCCTGAGCAGAAAACAATGATTACAATATTTTCAGGATAAGCAGATGAATAAACTTCGAATAACGGCACACAAGTGTTTCTCCTTGTTTTTGTTAACTAGGCTTATGATCTTTCCAAAAATTTTGTGAGCTCATTGGCCTTGTTGACTATCTAACTGTTAATGATGTAACTCACACAACTTGTGAATTCTACAAATACTGAAATAATTTTGTTTGTGTACAGTGCAATGCAAATAGTGGGATCAGGGTGAAGGTGTAAACTGCACTTATATCATTTAGAGTTTGTTTTGAACCAATTAAAATAGGTGCTACACTAAAGAAAGAGTACTTCACAGAGGTTGATGAAAGGTTTTATAAAAGAACAGACACATAACAGGCCCATTCTTAATAAAGAAAAAGAAAAAAACTAATCTGATTTTAAAATTCTATCCTTCTCGATTTCTTTTCTGCAGTTTGGGCAGTAGCTTTCGAGCTCAGCCCATTGCAAAAGTTCAATCCTGCAGAAAGTATGTCCACACTCAGCTTGGTATGGGTCATCCATTTCAGTACTCAGACAAATGGTGCAGAATGGCGTCTGCAAAAAGCAGACAAGTAAATTAGACATATTAAACTCTAAGTTTTGTTTATCCCCGACGCTATCGCTCTATCTACCCAGGAAAATACACCAAGTGCCTCTTATTTTGTCCCTGTCTTTTAGCCTTATGTGATAGGAAATAGTACCTCATACTCGGCCACCTCCACGGTCGATGTCCTGGGTCTCCGCAAACTCAGCCTCGATCTTCTTCGTCGAGGAATCTGCACATAACAGAAGAACTTTCCTTAATAATTATTTCAGAGACGGCATGGATGAGAAAAGGTTGGGGATTGATAAAGAATACTGGAAAAGAGGACAAGAAGGACATTTACGATATAACGCGAGTTGCCATGGCGCCCACATACGTCCTCAACCCGAACCCACCATATGCGCTTTGGTAGCTCGCGGTAGGCCACCGTCTCCACTCGGCTGCATGGCAGAACTGCCTACCCGGCACTTCGCAGGCGCTGCACCAGGCGTCGGGTAAATGATCGTTCATCGCAGGGAGACCAAGGTGGGGGACATCGTCATGGGAAGTGGGGTAGGGGAAAACAACATATTATTTTACTTCAATTTCCTCGAAAGGGTATGCACTCGCGTGATAGTCGGGTCACTCTTTCCGTAAAAAAGGCGTAATGATATGCGTAATAGATGCGTAATGGCCAAAATTCGCCATATTTTACTCATTTTTGGGTCGTTTAAGGCTATTTTTGCTTCAATTGGGCCAAATCTTTAAAATGTCGGAGCGTAATACAGCGTAATAAATGTAAAAATCAGGTCACAGATTTTAAGAGTGAACACCCCCTAGAATTTACTGCAATTGGAAGTGGAATACGATAGGACAGAATCGTTATCGAAGGGAAGCTTATCCGAGCATCAGGTTAATGCCCGCTGGCCCTGGCGTGGTACTGATGGCTATGTGTCTTCATTCTCGGTTAGTTAAGTGACGGGCAGGCGCGGTTTTAAGTCCGGATGACGGGAGGGGCAATGTGCTGCTGGCTGCCTACATACAGGGGTTTTGCACCTCAAATTGCCTACCTCCCAGGCTGCCTTCAGGGCTGACGGGGGGGGCGATCGCCCCTTCGCCCCCCCCTTAAAACCGCGCCTGGTGACGGGGGGCGTAATACGCACCTGCATGACTTCCACAACTTCTGACCCCAACGAGGATGCTGAGGCTTCGGCGGGCACCTGCTGGACCACAGCTGCAGGGGCGTGGATCGGAGCACCAGCTGGTGCTGAGGATACAGCTGCGGGCACCTGCTGGACCACAGCTGCAGGTGGAGGGGCGTGGATCGGTGCATCAGCTGGTGTCGAGGATACAGCAGCGGGCACCTGCTGGACCACAGCTGCAGGTGGAGGGGCGTGGATCGGTGCAGCAGCAGGTGCTGAGGATACAGCGGCGGGCACCTGCTGGACCACAGCTGCAGGTGGAGGGGCGTGGATCAGTGCAGCAGCAGGTGCTGAGGATACAGCGGCGGGCACCTGCTGGACCACAGCTGCAGGTGGAGGAGCGTAGATCAGTGCAGGAGCAGGTGCTGAGGATACAGCGAAGGGCATCTGCTGGACCACAGCTGCAGGTGGAGGGGCGTAGATCGGTGCACCAGCAGGTGCTGAGTTGTCGATCCAACCGCTACCAACGTCCGGAGAACTAGCTGCCACGGGCTGATCATGATACTGGGACCAATAGAACGCCGCTGCTCTTCCAAATCGACTTCGTCGTCGACTGCTCGGCATCTCACGGTCTGCACAGAATAAGGGTTTCTTGCGATTCGTTTCACGAAAAGGTAACACCTCCCTCAATAATAATAATAATAATAATAATAATAATAATAATAATAATAATAATAATAATAATAATAATAATAATAAAACACACACACAAGTGGTAATGTGAATTCATTGAAACGAGGGTTTTGAGACACGCCACATCAAAAATAAGACCCTGCTGTGTCGCAGCCTGCGCTCGCACGTCACGCACCAGGAATAGGCGAGTTTTATATAGTCTCTTTATTGAAAGCCACTGAGATAGTGACTCAGTTTGGTTAAGAAACAGGCGGAAGTCAAGGCACGCGTTTACGAAATCGTGAAAGGTTTTACTCCCCTCCTTAACAAATTGAGTTCGGCATGGACACCAGCAAGTGGTCACGACCCCGTGTTAAAATTATTGGGGAAAAAGACGTCCCGTGCATTAAAAGCGTTAAAGTCGCTTGGCACTTTACGTCAGCAACAATATTTTGTGCTCAGAACATTCTTTGAGCGCGGGCTTTCCCGTAATAAGGCTATGATGCTTAACCTGAACCGACTACCCTCACTTTCAGGCACCAACTGAATACATTTTCCACGCGGTGTGTTCTATACCATATTGAATCAGAAGTTGATTGCCTCCCGATAATTGCAATAAAATCTAAGAAAAATTTAAATACATTGTATGGGTTGAGTCGGATAGGTGACTAAGCGCCAAGCCACTACCCAGTGAGAAATTTTTTCCGACGACATCGCTTCGACATCGTTTTTCATGTCGTTAACGACATAAAAGTGGGCCTGAAATCGACAACTTTTCGACAGTCGATGTCGTGTCGATGTCGAGTCGACATCCACTTGTCGAAAAGCCGTCGATCTCAGGCCCATTTTCATGTCGTAACGACATGAAAAACGATGTCGAAACGATGTCGTCGGAAAAATTTCTCACTGGGTATAACCTTAACAGAAATAATATAGGTACTGTGTTGGTCGTTAAAGACCAGCCACTAATTAAAAATAGTACAGAACTTACCTGATTACGTTTGATTCCGGGTTAGTGTCAAATTAAGTTGATGCAATTGAATGCGAGAAGCACAAATCAATCGGAGAGAAGAGAAACGGAGGCGGCTTAGACCTTGGACTAAGGAGGCTTAAGGAGGCGGCGAACGGCGGAACGGAGAGACGAACGGAAACGGAAAGACGGAACACTCGGCTCGCACACATAACAAACAAAAGACAGCAGTGACGCACATCTCCCGCACTCCCAACTCCCACCTCCGTTACCAATCTGCCAATCTGTGTCTGGCGAGGAAGTATCTCTGTTTCCCGTCCTTGCGCCCTTGAGAAAAGTATTAATAGTGAAGATTAATCGGTGCTTTTTAAAGTCAGTGGTAAGTAGATACTAGTAGAGTTCAAAGTATTTGGCACTCATATATCTCAGCACATCTCATATAACTGTACGAACTGTGTGTGGCTTCCACCAGCCAGATATGGGGGCTAGAAAAGCCGTGTTTAATTTCAAGTAACCGCTTTGGTCACGGTTTTAACACTGCCAGCGCCCGTAAACTTATTCTTAACAAGTTTTAACGATTGCATTCGTCAGAGATCAGACACGCCTGAATAAGGTCTTCATGAGAAATGTTCTCAGAGGGTTTTTCGATAGAAGCAGGCTGACGTCAGGTTACAGGTTGCATGATGGTTTTCGTGTGTTTCGCGTGTGCTGCGTAAAAACCTTGTAGTATTTTCTCGCCAATGTATTTAATTGCTTTATTGGCCTTAATATGTTTGGCGCCACAGGCGATTGTCCTTTGTTGGTTTTGAGAAGGCCATGCACAGTAGCCTGATTCCGCAAACGCGTTTCGTCGCTCTGTCTCGCTCACACCTATACAGGAAGTTCATTGAGTGCGAGAGAGACAGAGCGACAAAACGCATTTGCGGAATCAGTCTGCAGCCACCGCGAAGGCAGGATTGAAATGCGCGTGCGCTCATCATGATCAAATTTGTGTTCTCTTTTTGTGTCTGGACAATTCCTATTTCGTGCATTTTCTCTTTGCAGCAATGGTTCGCGCTCGCCGAAAGCCTGTACTAAATCCCCCTGTACCCCCTTTTACCCACCCTTCTAACCATTTTTCCAACTCAGGACCTCCATCAAACTTTTCTTCAGTGCCCTTTGTTAGGCAATCCCTATGCACTCCGGCTCTCCCTGTCCCTCTGCCTCCCACCGCATCCGCATCTCTATCCATCCCAACGCATGCTCCACCATCTGCGCCAATACCTTTCGCTCATGGCGCATACGTGCCTTTCTACTCTCTAGCAGCTCTCCCTACCCCCCCACCTCCTACTGCACCTCTCCCAAACCCAATGCCTCCCCCTCCTACTGCACCTGTCCCGAACCCTGCATCTACATCTTGTGCTGGTCCTGCACTACCTGTGCCTGTCTCTTCCTATTCTCCAGCACCTCTTGCTATCCCTCTGCCTCCCCCGCCCACCGCACCTCTCCCTGTCTCAATGACTGCTCCAGCTTCTCCATCATCTGCGCCGTCTGCACCAACACCTTCCACTTCAGCTCCACCTTTGCCTTCCTATTCTCCATCTCCAGCAGCTCCCCCTATCCCTCTGCCTCCCTCTTCACCTGCACCTCTCCCTATTCCTCTGTCTGAACCATCCCCTGCGCCACAAAATTCTTCTCTGTCCCCGACTTTCAGTGTGTCACCACACTCATCCCCCCAGTACTCCTTTCCATGTGAGGGCCCAGAGCTAGACACCATAGGCATCTCTTCGTCACCATCTGACTCTTCAAAGAAGAAGAAGAACAAGAAAAAGAAGAAAAAGGAGGATAAGATGAATAGCAAGAAAAAGACGACAAGGAAGAAGAAGAAGAAGCATTCAAAAGGAAAAAATCAGATCAGCAGCTCGAGCTCATCCTCCAGCAGTTCCAGTTCCAGTAGCTCAAGTTCTAGTTCTTCCAGCTCCAGTAGTTCGAGCACAGACTCATCCTGTTCAATCAGTAGCTCATCGTCCAGCACTACTGATAGCTCAGAAAGCAGTCGTGATGAAAACTTGGTGAGTGTAGCTCTAAGCCTTACTTCAAAATTCCTGGATAGAATCCAGGTGTAATCACCTGATGATTGTACCTAACCATCTAAAATTGACACGGAAATTTTATCAATATTTTTTTATTTTTTTTCTTCAACCCGGTTTTCTCTAAGAAGAAACGAAAAGCAAAGAAGAAGAAAAGGCTTCAAAAAGAAAATAGTGACAGTGACATTGATGATCCTTCTCCTCCTAAAAAGAAGTGCAAGGGGCGCAAAAAGGACAGTGACTCTAAGAGTGAGAATACTGTAAGTTATCAATTTTGCTTCAGAAATATATTATGTTACGTGCTTAGACCAAAATTAAATGCTGAAGATGCATATACCTTACTGTCCAAAGATTTGTGTATGAACCGAACATTTGTTCTGAGAATGTATGGGGCTACAAGGGGATAGTCTGAATGATACAGAGCCTTTTTTGAGTCAAGCGTGTATTTTTCTCTTACCTTTCTACCATAAATGTTTACGTTCACTATCAGTGTAATTTCTTTTACAATCAGGCTTCCTCCAAGAAGAAGAATGGACAGACAAGGATCGCCAACCAGATAATGAATGATATAATGGTGAGCCGTGCTTATATTTATGTACGCTGACCGCCAAACGGTCTTACCCATGACAGTATACTTTACAGCGAAATTGCTTTCCTGTTCCCTTCCATTATTTTGAAGGGCTTCGCTTGTTTACATTTGACAATTATATCTATGTCATTTTGCGTTTGCATAGCAGTTTCTCACAATTGTGTCAATAAGAATGAATTCAGTTCCTTTACAAATAGTGTGAGGAGCATTATAGAATTTGGATCATAAACAGTTCTGTTTTACTGAAGTAGAAGCAGGCAGGGAAATGGCAGTTGGTTTTCTTCATTTAGGGTTTCAAGTGTGTTCTGAAGTAATTCCGACTCTTGTTTTCCAGAAAAAAACTAAAGATTGCAAGACTGCCAAAGAAAAGGTTCTCTCAGTCAGCGGCACAAATGAACCTGTTGCAAAACGTGGTCGTGGAAGACCTCGCAAATATTTGCCTAGAGGTAAGACAGTTTATTAGTCTTTTGTATTGATGACAACTTTGCCTCAGTTTCTGTTTCCTACATCCCATTTATTTATTTTCCAGTGCCCATTCGTCAAAATGATGACATCTGATTTATGTGAGAGGAAATAAAGTCAGTTGCAAACTTCAGAATTTAAATCATTGCAATCTCCAATGTTTTTGCAGATATTACATGCAAGTATGTTGTATAATGAAAGATAGAGCAGGTAAAAGTGAGAAAATATCATATGAGAAATAGTAACTCTGATTTATCTAGGGCATAGCTTTTTGGAGAGATGTTTTGTTCATATCTAATCCCATTTGAGTATCACAAAGTCATATTATCTTCTGGAAACCTAACTAAATTTCAGTAAGAGCGTAACTTGTACAACTCGGTCACATGTTTGGATTTTGCTTGTCCAAAAGTTCCAAAGTTCCAAAGGTTGTTTGGCTAGGTATGAAATCTTAAAAATGACGATTTATCTTTCAGAGGGTATACATTTTTAAGGAAAGATATAAATTATAAACTTTATAAAGAAGGTACAAACAAAATCAAAGTTCTGAGATACTGTTTAATCGGATCACTGTGACTGGATCAGTAAACTGGAGGAGTTAGACCAAACTCCTACGAAATGTTTGGTACATTCAAAATTTGTGGCAAATGCTGGGTAGTGTAATGAGTAGTACATTCATATAGTGGATTTTAGTCCTAAATGCACTCGTCTTATGGGGTTTCAAATTCCAAGGTGGTACGTTAACCCTCTCTAGTTTTTAGAATTGAATTTTAATGTGCCAGTCACTTTGGCTAGAAAACCCAAGCTTATGTTGACCCTAGCAGGATAAATATGATCTGGTTATTCAAATTTATTTTTCCTGGCTTCACCTTGTTATTTTTTAAGCACACACACACACAAAATTCATTAAAGAAATTTTCTGAAATTACTTCTACAAAAAGAAAAATTAGTTTCTAGCAAGAGCAATGCATGAGACAGAAGCTTTGTTGTGGATTTCAGTCCTAAATACGCTCCTCTGATAAGGTTAGGGACTCCATTGGTGCTAGCGAAATCTCAAGTATTCGGCTATAAAGCACTGAAGTCATGGTCAGAGAAGAATCTTCATGTCATTGTGCCCATCAATCAATGTAGTTACTGTGATTTCTTTATTTTTTACCAGAAATAAGTTATAATCCTACTTGCTTTGCATAAGTAAATCAGAAGATAATGTAATAAGTAATCTTTAGGAAATAGAATTCAATGTATCCTCTTGGCTGTTTCGCGTTAGTAACAGGAGAAACAACCCAGCCAAGAATTTACTCACTTTCTGTTGCCAAGATTTCAAAACAATTTAACAGTTTCTGCGCATTTGTTTATGCTAGTGGTGCAGACGACATGACGATCGACGACGACCAACGCTACAAACAAAAACTCAGAATGTTAATCTTCCTTGCAAAATGATTTTAACAGAAAAAGAGAACGCAAACAAATTCAGATTATTCATCATATTGATCGAATCAGAAATAAAAATCAACAGAACTTGGCGCATTTGTGTAGAAATTCGCCCAACTATGTCTCTACATGACATCCCAGGTTGGCTACATGAGATGAGATCTGAATCCACTACCCCTACTGTACTGACCTACTGACAATAGGGTTGGAAAAACAATATTTTTATTCGGTTAATCGACAGTCGGTGGCTAATTTGCATCAAATTATCAGTTAACTTGTTTGATTTTCTATTAGTAAAAGCACTCTTTCGGTGAGGGTTAGTCGAATAATCGTCGCTTTTTTCAAACAATCGAATAACCGATCGTCTGTTCTTCCAACCCTATCTGGAGTTTGGAGTGCACGTCTTCACGATCCCAAGGGCTCACCGATTGAATTGATTTGATTTGTTTTCTATTTGATTTCATGGTTTGCTACATGCCCCCCCTCCCCCCGGTAAGTTTCTGCTTTGCATTCATTACTTACATGGAAATCGCTCTTCACGCTCTTCATAACTGATTAATCAACAATTTGTGAATAATGTGGGTAGGGGTTGGAGCTTCATAGACAATAGTAAAGTTATGTAAAAATAGATTCTGAATGCCTTTTACATTTCACTTTTACTAGCTTATGTATCAGTAAATATGGTTTAAGTGTAGTGAAGCAGCATTGAAGGAGCAGCCTAACCTTGAGAGGATGGCGGATGGAGACGAAAGTGTGTGGCTAGAGACCGCTGCTTCGGGACGTGGTCCACGCTCTGGAGCCCATAATATTGCACCGATTTTAAAATGCAAGACGGATTTTCGTAGGGTAGAGTCAGACGAAGGTCAACATGCCTTCAAAGTTGCCGTCGGGTGCGTGTGAGGGCAGCGCGGCGCCCTGAAGTCCGTGCGCTCCTACCCGTCGAGATCCGGCGGGCCGCCAGTGCAACGCCTTGTAGCGCGCCGCGCCGCGTTCCGCTACGCTCCGCCACCATACAGTCGCGCGATCGCTCTCGGCTCCTGGTTTGCCTCCAGAGCCCGACTGAGGCGTCAGGGAGTTGTTTATTGTTTGTGGACGTTTCTCTGAGGTACGTATCGACGAAATTTGAACGGAAAATGTAATTTCATGAAATGTATTGACATATTTCAACCGATTATGCTCATGACAAGTCTTAAAGACGATGAAAAGACGGTTCTTGATATTAGTCGCTAGAATAAGGGTTATGTTGTGCTCTGTTTACTTCACAATCGAGACTCTCTTGCGATTAGCATAGTTCTAGCTCCTTTTTTTATGTTTTGCAGTGTAATTGTATCGTCACCATGGCAAGAAAAGCGAAGGCCAAACACTTTAAACCTAAAAAACGGGTGAGAGAACCACGTCCCAACAGAGGCAAAAAGGTAAGAAAACAAGGGAAACTTTAGTTATTGTCTTGGTCTGTGCAGATTTGGAACACTTGACAATTTCAACAGAAACCTTTTTTCATGTTAATTTAATATCTGTAAAGGCTCAAAATTCAAAAGTTCACAACTTATTGTTGCCAGCATTATCTGACGTGTCTTGCATTTTATGTATTTCAGGATGCAACACAGCCATTAACTGTAGATGTGTCAGTGTCTCCGTCACCATCTACAAGTACAAGTTCACTCTTGTCTCCATCCTCAACTTTAGTGTGTACCAGTGGCGATGAGTCAGTATTGTCCCAAACAATATCTTCAACATCTGAAACGCAGCGGAGTGGTCACATTATTCCAAGTGATCAGGTACACTACTATTCTATATGTTTTAAACGGTATTATTCACTGTATAAATTTTTTGCATTTTTCATTTGCTTTCTTAATTTTTTACAGGATATTTCAGATGACATAGAGTCAGACTGTACCTCATCCTATGTAAGTGAATCAGTATCAACTGCTGATGAGAGGAGTGAAACACCAGTTTCTGCCTCAGCGACCACTGAAGATGTAACACTTACAGAAGAGGAAGCTACAGTTAGTATCAGAATTGCTTCTTTAGTTTATTTACTAATGTCAGTATTTTTTTTCTAATATTGCCTGTAATTATTATTCTTTTATTTTATAGGATCTGATAATGGAACTGAAAACTAAGGTTGACCTTTTCCTTCCCTGCAATTGGATTTGTGTCGCTGAGAAGAGAACTGTCCATCTTTTGCTTCTGTCTAGGAATATTGAAAAATCAATTCAAAGAAGAATAGGTTATAGAAGTGATGGTGAATTGACTGTTAGTGTGCATGGCAAGGCTGTTGATAGTGACCGTTTTCTGAAAAATCTTGCTAAACCAGGTGCACTGTGTAGAAACACAGTTGATAGTTGGGTAGATTTTTTAGTTTCATTATTAAATGAAGTAAGAGGTCTAGAAATTTGCAGTGGCATTGACTTTGAAGACTGTGTAGAAGCATGGGATGGATTTCCTAACTCATACATTGACAAAAATTTCTTTAAAGAATCTAGATACATAAATACTTTGCGCATGAATAATTGCAAATTATTGGTAGAACCAAAGTGCTGGCGTTGTGTGGAATGCAGCAGAGCTGCTCCCAGGGTGAAGAGAAAAATGGTTTCTTTAAAAGAAGATGAGTTTGATATCCGCACTGCAAATATTTACCTTTCTACTCAACAAAAGCTGAACAAATTAAAAAAACAAACCCAAGCACTTAATGCCTGCAAGAAAAAAATTGAGAGGCTTCAAGAAAAAGTACAGAATTTAATTGAAAAAGAAGGTGTGTATGTTGAAGATGAAATGTCCAACTTGATGCATAGTGCCCTGAAATCATCTAATCTTTCTCCTTTTCAAGAGTTATTTATTCAACAACAGTTTAAAGCAGCCAGTTGTAAATCTGCTCGTGGAATGAGATGGCATCCTCAAATGATCCGTTTTGCACTGTCTATATTCTTGCAATCCCCTAGTACATACAATATCCTTGTTGACAGTAAAATGATGAGATTGCCTCACTCGAGAACTTTATTTGATTATTCGCATTGTTTTGAAGCAGAGGAGGGAATCTGTAATCCTGTGCTGGAGTCAATCCACAAACATATCTGTGAGAAGGCAGAGCTTAAACATAAATGGCATGTTTTAATGTGCGATGAAATGCACATAAGTAAAAATATAGTCTATAATCGAAGTACAGGAGAATTAGTTGGATACACAAAGATTACTGAAGTTGAGAAGTGCCTAAATGAATTTCAAAGTTACCTGGACAATACTGAGGTGCCTGAGCCTGACAGGGCCTCTAAAATGCTGTCTTTCATGGTGAAAGGTGTGTGCAATGGTGTAAAGGAGGTAGTAGCATCTTATTCTGTCAACCGGTTGTCAAAGGAGAAATTGTACTCTGTAACATGGAATGTAATAGCATATTGTGAGAGAACTGGCATTCAAATAATTGCTTTCACTTCAGATGGAAATGCATCAAATAGAGCTTTCTTCAAGATGAACACTCCTATCTCTCCCACAAAGAATGGTGTTGTGTATGATACCATTAATAAGGCTGCACCATCACGTCCATTATATTTCATTTCTGATCTTCCACATCTTGTGAAAACTATCCGTAATAATTTTTTCAACTCAAGAATCAAGAAAGGGTCAAAGAGGTGTCTAACCAAGAATGGAGAGAAGATTTTATGGAGTACCATCATTCGCCTATTTAAAGCTAAGAAGGATAAAACTTTGAGGAAAGCATACAAACTGTCAGCAGCAAATGTGTACTTAGATTCTTACTCAGTTATGAAGGTGAAGTATGCTTTTCAGGTATTAAGTAATACAGTTTCCTGTGATCTTCAGGCTCAAGGCTGGGAAAAAGTTTCTGAAACAGTGAAGTTTATTAAGAAGGTTAATGATTTTGCAGACTGTCTAAATGGTGCACACTCTTTGAGTGGAACCAGATCAGCCAATCCCCTTCTTAATCCCTACACTGATCCTAATGACAGTAGATTTACTGAGTTCTTATTGCCCTTTCTTGATTATCTTGAGGAGTGGAAAGAAGAAATTCAGGAAGCTAATGTTACTTTAAATCAGACAACTGCAACTGCAGCAGGTGATGACAGTTTCACCAGTATTCATGACATTCATGAAACACCTGATCCTGAAAATGAGGCTGAGGGTAAATTTCCTGGTCATAAGATGATGTTGTGCCATCAGACAAGGGAGGGTATTGAAATTACCATAAGGGGATTTATAGGTGCTACTAAATACCTTTTGACTGAGGGTGGTGTGGATTTTGTTAATGCTAGAGTTTATTGCCAAGATCCGTTGGAACAGTTTTTTTCCAAGCAAAGGGCCAAAGGAGGAGGAAGTACTGCACCTAATGCTCAAAAATACCTTGAGAATTCCAGAGCAATCCACCTACAGCGAGGCCTGGGGTCAAAAAGAAAAAATGCCAATACTACTGAGGAAGATGAAATTGCAATCAGCAATGTAAAGGTTCCAAAGAGGAATAAGTTTGAATTTGTGTCAGTGTAATTTGTTTTTTTTGGGAATTACTTGTTTCATTTGTGATGTCCATTACTACTTAGATGCTACTGAATTTTCTTTTTTATGAGTTGTTACAAGAAATTTTAAAATTAAATCAGTAGCATAATGGTTTAGAACAAATTGCCACTTCATTTGTGGTCTTGCTGATAATTTGTTAATACTAAGGATTACTTGTTTAATTTGTAGTGATGTCCACAACTGCATGTATGCTAATATTTTTTGTAAAATATTAGAAGAAATGGTAAAACAAAATTAAAAGCATGATGGTTTAGAACAAATTTTTAGTTTATTTTTGGTAATGTTAACATTTGGTACTATGCTTTTTTTCTCATGACTAGTACACACAGGAATCAGTGAAAACATTTTAGATATAAAACAAAATTGACAATATTGTAATATTTTACATTGCTTGTCAAGCTCAGTCAAAAATTTATAAAAGAAACTAAAACAATTTTTTAAGGTAACTTGTATCACATACACTATTAGAAAAGAAATAACTGCAATACATTTAACAAACAAAAAATCTCATAATATGATAGACTTTATCATAAACTATTACTGACGTGGAGCTATACTATGCCTTAAACTAATAGCAACAAATGCCTTTTTCAAGTGTCCATTGAGCTTCTTTAGAGCAACACCTTTGGCATACGTTTGAGTGAAAGACTTAGTAACTCCTTTCAAAAATCGAATAGAAAGGTCAGGATGTAGAGATGAACCAACAAGCTCATCCCAAAGCAATAATGTAACACCATCTTCGTATACATTTTCCACTACGGTTTCAGTCTTGAAGTTGCCATCTTTATCACTTTCAATGTTGTACAATACCTGTGTGAGGGACACAAAAAAGTCCATAGCAGCTGATCCAATGAAGAATAAACTCTTTCTGTTTATTTCACCAGTCCAAGCACGGTCAGCTTCAGAAGCCTTTTCAACTCCTTGACCATTTTCATCTATTCTTGTCTCAATTGTATTTTTAATAGCATTCCAGTCTTCATTTTTACTGTGTTTTATTCCATACCTTAGCATTCCTCTCATAACAGAACCTGCTACATAATAAATAACTTGGCGATCCTCAATGTCAAACACAACATTCTCCTTAGGTTTTGAGGGTTTTTCTCCCACTACAGATTTGCACAAAAATGAAATAATTTGTTCTCCAAAGCACAGGACAAACTCACACACAAAACACTCCAGCATTTGAGAAGAAAAATCGACACTATTTAACAGAAGCTGAAGAAGTCTGTCCCGCATATCTCTGTCTCCAAGTATCTTGTCTGATATTTTGCATATAATGGGAAGTAAACTGGAAGGTAGAAGATATTTCCCTGTACATAGTGACTCAGCATACTTCTCCGTAACAGTCTTGTAAAAGTCCTGCCAGGGCACACAAAGCTTGAGATCGGTGGTCAGTCTCTGAAGGAGCATGTTATGTTCTCCACCCCATTTCCCAACACCTTTCATGGACATCATCTGTCTCAATGTGATCTGGCTGATGTTCCCAGCTTCTTCTATTATTTTTTCTTTGTTGGGATACCTTGAATTAACATCTGTATAAAAGGGATCAATCAATTAATGTATGGTTTGCAGAAAGGAAAACTTCGAGCTGTACACGAAACTAATATTGCATAACACTTACCAACTAGGACATGTAACCGCATGTGGTCATCAAAACTTCGCTTTCTCACATACTCCTTGCCACATATGTGACAAATGCCACAAATGGGACCTTTGGCTGCAATCTTCCTTCGTCCGACTTTCAAAGCCGCGGGTGTCTTGAAAGTTTTATTTTTTTGGGGCGTGGATGTCAAGAGATAGCCGCTGCACTGGCTGATGTCCAGAAAACTGTCATTCCCGTCTCCCATGTTTCATCTGACGCTTTTAACAGTGTCAAAAGCTGAAAGAAAACACGTTACGGAAAGGTTATCACCCCGTCCATACTGTTTTTGATGCGTCTTTTCATCGTCTTTAAGACTTGTCATGAGCATAATCGGTTGAAATATGTCAATACATTTCATGAAATTACATTTTCCGTTCAAATTTCGTCGATACGTACCTCAGAGAAACGTCCACAAACAATAAACAACTCCCTGACGCCTCAGTCGGGCTCTGGAGGCAAACCAGGAGCCGAGAGCGATCGCGCGACTGTATGGTGGCGGAGCGTAGCGGAACGCGGCGCGGCGCGCTACAAGGCGTTGCACTGGCGGCCCGCCGGATCTCGACGGGTAGGAGCGCACGGACTTCAGGGCGCCGCGCTGCCCTCACACGCACCCGACGGCAACTTTGAAGGCATGTTGACCTTCGTCTGACTCTACCCTACGAAAATCCGTCTTGCATTTTAAAATCGGTGCAATATTATGGGCTCCAGAGCGTGGACCACGTCCCGAAGCAGCGGTCTCTAGCCACACACTTTCGTCTCCATCCGCCATCCTCTCAAGGCCTAACCCTGCCAAGTAGAGCTTTCTTAGCTCATATCAAATGCATCTCTGTTGATTGAACACCATATGCAAGATGAAAAGTAATTAAAAATTTTCTTCTTTGAATATAAACAATAATCTTGTATGTATCGTAGCTATCTGCTTTGTTATGTCCAGGACTGAGTTTTCATTACGTGCCTATTTTGATTGTTGCAGGTACAAATATCATGAGCAATTCTACCTTTCAACTCTCGTTTGATCCTGAAAGTATTGGCAGGTGCTATGAGAAGACTGCCCATCTTATGGAAGTAGATGTCTGTTTCACCAACTTTATGTCGTCTGGTCTGGTGTCCATTGTGGGGATTCTGAATTTTTTGTTTCCATGTAACATTTGTCTTTTCAATGACCAGGATATCAATCTGGATTACATTAAAGTGGAAACGGAGGAGAACAAGTGGGCTGATCAAGGTACCATAGTTGAAGAGGAACACATTGCAGAAGATAATACAAGCTGCCATCAAAATGAGGTTTGAATCACAAATTTGTTGTAGCATCGTAAAGGTAGAACTCTAATGGGAGACAACCCGTAACCTCATCATTTTGATACTACAATCTGTCACACGTTATCGTAACTATGTGCCCTCCCCCAAGTTTGATATGGAGGGAAAAAGCAGGTTTGTGCTTCTTAAGTAGAAGTAGATATGATGGTGTTTCATCAGTGTTTCTTCCTTGTTCTTCAGTACGGTAATAGTGATGTGCTCAAAAAGTAATGAATGATGTACATTTTTCATTAGCGAAAATATAATATATGGTATACATGTAGGGTAAAGACTCCTCAATACCGTCAACGTTTGTCATTGATCGTATATACCTTCCAAGACCTTTTGTCTGTAAAGAACGAATCTTCACTGTTAATATAAATCTTTTGATATTGTTAATTTTCCCTTGTTCTATACCCTACCTTTAATAAGAGCAGGTTGAGAGAACGAGTATTGCTGTGCATAGGATGTAAAGTAGAGATCACTTTCATCCCAAAAAGTTCAACAGCTACTTGCAATCACACTACATCTTAAAAACTGCTCATCTAACAGACCTGTAAAGGAAGTTTATTTCAGCTATGTATGTGAAATTTCCAGAAACCTGGCTTTCACTCACCTTTAAACATATTGCCACTCAGCTGTTTGACTTTTCGTTAAATGAAAGCAGGGACTAGAGGGAAAGTCGGAAAGGGTGTAGAACGAGGAATACATTCTAAATGTCAAATTCAGTTTGGAATTTCTTTTCATCTTGTTTTATTTGCTTCTTGTTGTGCTTTTGTATATCAATGCCAGTACAAGTATTTAATTTTCTACTTTACTTTTACATGTTGACCTTTAGGAAAGAAATGTGGATTTCACAAAAGTGGTGAAAATTGAGAAAGGTCAAGCTGTGCAGGATGTAGATGTTGAAGAAGGAGAAGAAGAAGTTACAATAGGCAGTACAAGCAATAAAAAGATGCAGGTCCTAGTAATATCCAGATTTCTTTATATTTGTGAGTGATTGCTGTGTGAATGTAACTTTTGTCTTAATTTACCATCAGGGTCAGCAGATGATGCTGATGAGACATCCATCTGAAGACTTTGCTGTTATCTCGGACCTCTACTCTCTTTTCGAGGACTATAAGACAATGGCATGCTCAAGCAGATCTTTGATCTGTCGTCAACCACCAGTTTATCAAGCACTTGTGAAGTGTGTGTTGTGCGGAGACCAGTTTCTGGGGAAAGCTGACCGTTTGTTAAAACTTTGCAACCATTTCGAGTCAATGCATCCTAGCAATGCTAAAGAACTTATTTTGGGAGCCATTCAGAAGTATGACATGTCAATTACACATATGAGGAAAGCTTTGGAGTTTGATAAATGGTTTGGCACAGTAAATTATAAACATGTTACAAGATTTTTGTATAAAAGTGTATAAATATTGGACAAGGTTGAATGTAAATCCCTCACATATATACTGTAAATGTTTGAAATTTGAAGACTGTTTGAGGAATAATTTTGAAACAGCTTTTCACTCGCATGGTGAACGAACTTTCATTATTAACTGTATACTGATGAGTGCTTATACAAATGTACTTTGTACACATTTTTTGGCCCGTCCTTCTGCTTTGAAAACACTGAAACTGGTGTTTCTCCATCTGTATGTGTTGTATATATTTTTTATTTTGGCATGTCTGTCTGATTCACTAGTTCTCTATTGAAGAATGTATAAGCTGAATCATACTTTTCCTTTAAAATTGGAAAAAAAAATTTGTTTGATTGTAATTGTAATTCCTAAACACTTTTTCCATTTTACATGTTCTGCCACAGCATGTCTATATTATTATGATTTTTATTATTATTTTATTGTTGCATCTGAAGGCAGATACAACAAAAGTCACAGTATATAATTTGAAAGATGGATAGTTATTAAATGAAACAATTACATATAAAGATGGCCAGTTTTACATGCCATATGTTTCCTTCATAATTACATACTTTGTAAGAGCTATCTTGAATTTCTCAAATTCGGCTATTCCCTTTATTTCATTAGGTAGTTCCTTTAAAAGCTTAGTACCCATATGAAGTGGATCTTTATTTGCATAGGCCTCTCTATATAGTTTGGTGTGGATGATTTCCTTTGCTTCTTGTATTGTGATTATGGAGGCTGCTGTTTTTTGAAGTGCTACGTATTTAGATGGGCTCTTGCATATATTATTACCTCATATTTATGTATGTATTTTTTTTCTTTTTTACAATACTTGCTTCACTGGTGATGCATACATTTCTTTTATTAGTCTATGAAATTGTGACTTTTCCTCCATTAATTTTTTTGGGCGCTGTGTGGAACATAATCTCTAGCGGGAAAAATGTGGACATTTGCACTCGCCCTGTTTTTACTCTGTCCTATCGAAATTCAGAGAAACTTGCATAATGTGTAATAATGCAGGTATAGACATTTTCCTCCTTTCAACACTATGGCTACAATCAATGTCAGTAAACTGATCTTTTTGTGACTTATCCATAATTGTTACAGGCTGAGCTAATGCCACTGCTTTCTACGACATGAATGAGTGTAGTTATGATCTCTAACTCTACCTTGACACTTTATTTCAGAAAAGTGTATTGCTCTGATGTGTATGTCTCTTTCAATGCCATGCTCTTAAAAGAGCAATGTTTATATATCATGACTATAATTCCATTCATGCTGACTTGCATTTTTCTTGAAGTTGTGGATGAAATAAACTAATTACATTACAAACAGTTTTGTCCCTTTACTTACCACCTATGTCATAGGAACAGTGCCTTCAATTGTAATCAAAGTACAATAATGGTGGGGTCCGGGGGGCGGGAAGAGAAATTGATTTTGCAAAGGGCATAAAGCTCAACCTGAGGTATGTGACTATTATTAGTTTGCTAAAAATAGAAATTGAATTGGCATGGTTATCTATTAGATTTCACCGGTTGTTTTACTGACTGCAAATGTAATAAAAGAAAATGAACAAATAAAAAATTAGGAGCAGCTTCTTTTCACAAACTCTAATTTATTCACAGACCTAGTGCAAAACACATGACTTCTGAGAAAAATTAGTTTAAACTGAATACAGTAAAAGTACATTTCAAGTGTGACACTAAAATAAACACATATGGCTGTTCAAATTGAAATTTAATCCATCACTTAACAGAATCCAGCTGAGCAAATATGCAGCATAAAAATGGAACTTAAGATTTAAAACAATTATCATATTTAAGTGGTAGTAAGTGAGTATTGTTGAATGAATTTGCTGACTATCTCCTCTCCTCTGCGGCTACTATGATATTTCAATATATGTGCCATCATATTCCTCTTTTGGGTATAAGCCCAAGACACTTCACACACAGGGCACTTTATTCTTGACTTAACTTCCACAACTCTTCTCTTCGATGTCACTTTGTCATGGTGTACATGTAGAGCTGACACAGGTTCACACCCACAAGTCATATCTTTACTGGGCACGACAATGGATTTTTTGAAGTACTGATCTTCAACTACATTGGTGATTTCATTGGCAAGGTAGGCTTGCAGAAGTTTAGGCTCATGAACTGCTACTATGTCTGCAAGATCAGCATGAACGGCATCTTCCCTGTAACATAGCAGTAAAGTTCATCCAAACAATATCATACATATCATGATTTTCAATTTGAAAAAAAAAAAAAGGAACCAATATTCTAATACTTACATGCACCCACAGTTCGGTGCCACACAACCGTATGGTATCCATTTCTTTGTACCAAAGTTACATGCTTCCGCCAAATTCTTTCCAAGGTTACCACCTGCATGTGCTGTATTAGGAAGCACCACAATACCCTCCCCAGCATGCTGAAAAACCTGTGAAAAAAGGAAGAGAATAGTTTATGTGCCCCTATTTAAGACTTCTAGTTACATAATTATCAAACACACCAATTCAAACGGAATATTTTCCTCCTTAAAAAATTGAGGAAGAGGAATATAAAATTTGTGGTGGAGTGTGTTTCTACACCACCTATGGACATTGTAAAATCCTCTTCTTTGAAGGGCATCGGTCAGACGGCTCACAGAGGTAGGTGGAATCATTATCCTTCCAAATTGCCATTATGGAGAATAAACCAATTCAAATTAGATGTTACTTTGAACTCCATCATACAAAAGTATTTTATACATACCAAAATTTGGGAAAACCATGAAGTAAGAAATTAAAGCTCCAGCAGCCAATATCCTCTATATGCAAGGGAAAAGTTGAATGCAAGCCGCCCAAGTATAATGCTGGAAATGACACTCCACCAAAAACAGAATCTAAGTCTGCAAGCATATTTTGGTAACATAAGTAAGCCATGGCAAAATTCTTGGTCAGAAATAGGAAATTGTTTCTGCTTTCTTCAATGCCAGCACTATAAAGTAGAGGAATATCTTCTTCCTCATTTTGAGAGGACTTCTGATTACATGTAAACTGGATGTTGCAATTGTTGCAACAACACTTGGAAAAAGGAGATTCAAGTATTTTCTCTGACGACATGGCCATCTCCAAACATCTCTTCTTCCCTTCCATCGATGTAACCTCCTTGTACAACTGACGCTTTTTAAAAGCATCACTTTTTGCAGCAGCTCGGCTTCGTATGGACTTTTCGTCATCTTCTCTATCACTCAACATCACTTTTGGATGTGCAGTCACTTTCGAATAAAAGTGCTGAAGAAAAGTATCTTCACTAGCCTCAAGTGCTTGCAAACTGGAAAAACACAGTGACTGATGGTTTGAATAATGTCATGAATGTAATATAAGGAATGTGTAAAGAATTAGGAATTCAAACTCACCAGCAATTTGGAGAGAATTCATTTTCCTGGTAAGCTGTTGGATCCATTGTTTTAGACATGAATTCATTTTTTTCTGCTGATGTTGGCTGAATATTCTGATGTCCAAACAAAGTTGTGGATTGAGGATTTAGTAGGAGAACAGTCTTCCCAATTTTCTTTTGGCAATGAACAGCAAAGTTGCTTAGGAAGTCATTTAAGGAAGAGCACTGCCCAGCATAGCACTCTGCGAGTTTTATCTGGACAGTAGACAAAAGAATCAGTCACCAAAGAGAACGTTCAGGCTACTTAAAAATATTCACATTTATACATTTCTGTATATGGTGAAAAATAAATTTTACCTTGAAAAAGCCATATTTTTGACAATTTGCATCACTATACTTGGAGTCACAGAACGACTCGAAATTAAATAGCTCCTCCTCAGTTACAGTGAAAGTACTTGCCATTATATCAATAGAAAGGCTGAGTAACAACAGAGTAGTAAAGAATTTAGAAATTTTGCGGTCTTCATGCACAACTTAACCTTTCTTATTTTTTATTGTTTTTAATTCATTGAGCCCAGAGAATCAAGGGCGGGGATGCGGGAAGTATAGCACTTGAAACCCAGGCAGTCAATCTTCATGAAAAGTACAACTTATTCTAATAATAAACTTTGAAAATAACGTGAACGCTTAAATGAAAAAATATGACGCGTTCTGGCGGGAGGACAAGGACTTTAGTGGGCAGTAGCAGAGGGCAGAGGATCGCAGCTCCGCCAGCGCCCCCTGACATCGGACTTTCGCTCTCTCTCTCCTCTCTCTCTCATTGTGGTGCGAGATTGCAGCAGCTCGAGTCTGACAGAGCAGATAATCAAAAATGTCTTGCACAAGGGCTTCAAAGAGAAACTCTGAGGGCGAAATAATTACTCCTACATCCGAGTAAGTTTTGAGTAGCTGTACGAATAGCACGCAACCATTACCTGGAGCTAGCCTGGATAGCTCTGATATTTTATATGTATGTCTAAGTTAAAAGCATAGCGCATAGGTGCTGCTCAGTTGAATGAGTCTAAAGATATGAAGCTACATACTACTTTTAAAGTCAAACAGTTGCGCATTAATTACTTTGCGTAAGATTAGTAAGCTGTAACAATTGTCTTTCTCATGCTTTTCAATATTAATATTGTGAAGTAAGGTAAATGTGGAGAGAACGAGTAATGTGTTGAAAAGTCACTTATTTCAATGCCTAACATACAAGTAATCCCATAACTGTATAGTCATTTGTTCTCCCTGTGTTGAAAACTATTTAGTAAACCTCAATTTTCAAATGTTGTGAAATAACCTCACTGTTCTTATTCTCAACCATACACCAAATTTGACGGACATTGTCCAACAGTCTTCATTATTCGAATTGCAACTGCGAAGAACCAGTCCCATCATTTAACATGAATATATTGAAATCACCCAAAATTTTATATTTTTGGTTTGTTTTCATTGCACATTTTGTCTTACATTTTATCTCCCCAGAATCATCCCTGGTGGTAGAAAACTTTGCTCAATAATTCTTGACACATTCTGTGCGGGGAACATTTATCCTCTATGTTTCAATACGGAAATCATGACCATTTAGAAGTAAGGCTGCACTCTATGGGTTCTTAATAGAAATCTACTTTTGTTCTGCTGTTCACTACCCCAAATTGGAATGGATGACCGAATAATTGAAAAAAAAGGATGGAATACTAGTCAGTTCTTTTTACATTTTTTAATATCGTCAATAATTGATTGTGTCATGTGAGATTGCCATTAATACCGAGTCACGGAAGTTTTGTATTACTCTCTATGATTATTCTCATAAATTGATAATGTTTCTTGTAGTCATTGGAATTTTTTTTTAACAGATTGGGGTTTGCCTGCCTCCCTTTATCACCCACCCAGCTTCGTGAGATATGGGCGTTTGACAATGAATGTGCAGCACAAATGGGTGCGCCTCTGAGGACATGTTCGTGTGTGGAAGATGACAATACTGGTAAGGATCCGTGATAATTGTTTGTTAGTGTCTGCAGGAAGACAATAAATGACCTGAAATTGTTTTTTGTAAGAATGTAGATTTTCTTTCACACATTTATTTTCCTGTGCTACGATTACTTAATTGGAAAAAATTGACTTATTGCAGGTGGTGTTTCTGATGCAGAGCTTTCATGTCTCAAAGATACTATTCGAGACATGTGGGAAAGGGCTAAGGGCATTTTTGAGATATTTTGTGACTCAAATAAGCAGGATTTAGGCTTCCGCTTGAGGGTAAAACCCAGTTTGCCTATAAAAGTCACTTTGAAAACAGAGGATGCTTTTTATTTGGGTTGGTGTTCTAAAGCACCAGCCATTGATGAAACACCTAGCAGTCCCTGCGCTCACCTCTATCAGAGGTCTCCAGTATATCCCCTTGGCTATTTGGGAGGTCCTGCCAGCTACTGTAATTGGGCGACAGGAAAGCATGCAACTGCAAAACTGGCAAGACCTACTAGTTGCAGTGCCCGATATCTGGTGCGGCTAGAGTGTAGGGGCCTCTGTGCTGGTACTGAAGTAGCTTGGAACTATGGTTGTGATAAAGAGATGCCTGTCCCAGGCGGCAGCTGGTTTCTAGAACAGGTAATTACGCTGAGGACTGTGATTACATTTGTATCAATGGATGCTTTACTGAGAAAATTTAACTTTCAAGTAGCATGGAAATGACAACTACATTGTACTTAATAAATTTGCAAAGTGATATGGCCAAAAAATATCATTTAAATAATGTATAATGTTTTTCTTTTCTTCACTCAGTGCTGCAGTGTCTTAAATCAAACGGAGAGGAGGCATGAGAAAAAAAATAATCTTGTGCCATTCATTAATGTTGAGAGATGTGTCTTGTGTGGGGAAGCATTTCCCATAAATAACAAAGAGTCAAGAATTCAAAGGAAACCCCACTTCATCAACAGCCATGCCGACTATCTTGGCAGTACTTGGGACGCTCTAGATAAACCATACATGCAGGAAGAGGTTGACGGCTTAAAAGTTTTGATGGAAGCTGATAAGTTGAATTACTTAATTCACACTTTGTCAAAAGATCTTAACTGGAAAGTAATTCCTGCATGCACTGTGATGAGCTCTGCGTAAGTGCTCTAGTAAGAAGTAATCTTGAAAGGGAAGTTGTAAATTTATTTTCCTGTCACTGCTCATTTTCTCTTGTCATTCTTTTACAGTGAAACAAAAGAATTTGGTGATAATTCTAAAGGATTATGTGAGGAGTTCAGGAAGAGATGTGGTTTACTTCGGGCTAAAGGCACCTTAGTGTTAAGGGGAAACATGGCACTAGACCGTGACCCAAATCTAACTCCACAACATCTCCAACCAATTAGACCTTCAGTTTGGAAACCTTTATCATGGAGCAAAGTAAATGGTCCACCACGAAAAGGTTATTATGGTGTGCCTACAAACTTAAAAGGTGAACAGACAGCAGAACAACAGTCAGCAGTTCTCAACTTCTGTGTTACATTCTTGTAAGTTAACTTTACCTTGCTTTCATTTTGTAAAGAGCTTGTATTTTTGTGCACACTCAAGATTTAAAGAGTTTGCATTGTGTTGTGAGCTTTGTTTACTGTGCAGAGAGAACTTTCATTTCTAATATCAAATTAGAAGTCTGTTTTGTTTGTAAGTGGTTGAAAACAATCCGTGTTGCATTGAGATGTGAGCTTTGATTACGTGTAATTCCCAGCTATTTCGAATGTGATTGCAAAATGTGGGAGCCAAATTTAAGCTCATGAAGGTATCCATGCTTTCAGCTTAACTTATGTTTTCCTTTGCTCACATGTTGCAGTTGTTTCCATTTTTAAGAATTCTGAGACATGGTCCAATACTTTGTTTTTCTTTCTTGTTATTAATTAGAAACAGGTAAAGTCAGAGTGCTCATCAGTTGAGATGGCGGGTAAATTTTGCTTTAAATGGAAACTTTTTGAGGAAGTTCTTATTATACCATTCCGGTAAAGCTGAAAAAGAGAAGAATGTTGGGAAAAGAAAACAGAAATCACCATCATGGTGATGTCTGTTTTCCTGTTTCCCTAACTCTTTTTTTCTTCAGATTTCCCGGAATGGTTTATTGTAATGTAAATGTAACACCTTAGTCTTTCTGTGTCTCCTGGAGATGCTAGGGGCATTCAAACCTATATTTCATTTGTGTATGTATAAATATTTATGGTGAAACACTTTTAGGAGTGGGTCAGTTAGTCAGGCAAGCATGCAAGCGCATGCTGTGTTCAGTCTTCAGCTAATAATTTAGTACACAATGTTTTACTTTATTTTTGTAGTACTTAACATCTTTTTTTAACCTCAAAGTGCCTTTGTGATTTTATTGTGCAATGTACATACACTTTTAAAGTAATTTTAAGAAAATGTGTATGGAGTTATTATTGTATTAAAATAGGCAATGTTTGTTTCAAATATGTCCTTCATTTTTCTTGGAGTGGTTTATACCAGACATGTTCTAGTGTACAGGAGGCTGCAAATTGCTAAGCTCAGAAAATTGATACAGGCTGCTCTGTTATTCCAGTTAACAATATGCAAATTTTTAATACTTTTTAAAAAACATTCAATTTTACATAAAAATGTTTCACTGAACCTCATCTCACATATGAGAAGGTGTGCTGGAACATACCCCTTGACACAAGTACCTATTTTCATCACTTTATAGTGTCTATTGATACAAACTGAAATTGAAACAATTTCTGGAAGTGCGTATCTTAATTTAAAAATAGTGAACCAGAGCAACTGTAAATTTAAGAGAATGTTTTCTATGTCCACATCAAAGCTGTGTCGAGCTACTGAAACCTAAAGCAAATCTACAATCAAATAAGCCAGCAAGCGCCGGGTTGCAGGCGTCCCGCACTGAATGTGAGCGCGTTTTGCTGCCTACTTAACAGGCGTGATGGGGCGTGATCGGTCCCTATCGTGGGGGCACCTTAACTGTGTTGATATTTTTGATATATTTATGTCCATCAATTCGTAGTTTTCTCATGATGGTTCAGATTAAATCCTTAATCACTCATGGAGATACGTATGCGAAATTAACTAATGTAGTCCCCGCGGGTTTTTGAGCTATCTAATTGGAACTGCGCTCCCTTTCGCGGCTTTTGTGTTCCGCCTGTCCACCGCCAGAGGCACCACTGTCGACCCTCTGCCCTATAGTGCTAAACTGGTCAAAGTCAAAACAGTCACAGCTTCAGGGTTTTTAGACGTACGATAACTGTCGTACACGTACGATTATCAAGGGTCCCGTACGACGCAAAGTTTTGAAATTTGGGCTGCGTACGATATTTTTGACGACTTGGCTCCTAAAAGCGTACGATAATTTTGGGTAGGTTGGTACGATCTTCTCCCCCCCACCCATCTATTGGCGGCATTTGGCTGTATGCAGTACGAGAGGAGAAGACCATAGCCAGCCAGACCGTGTGTGTGTACTTGCTGCTGTAAAGGTAAGTTCATTTCGACACAGAAATTGTCTTTGATGCTATTTTCCTGAACTTAACTACAGCGGTTCATTTTCTTCACCTCAGAATGGCTCTTATTGAAGGACGAGGGATGCGACCTCGCACCCGATTCTGGCGAGGACCAGACTTACATGATTACCATGATAACCGCGTAATGAGTGGAGGGCGAATCAGTTTGCGCTGTGTTAATCATAAGCAATGCCCTGGTCGCTGCTCTGTCTTTCGCGACCGGACAGGATTCCGCCAGACAACATGCCACAACCACGACCCTGACGTCCACAGACTACAGGTTAGGGTTGGAAGAACAGACGATCGGTTATTCGATTGTTTGAAAAAAGCAACGATTATTCGACTAACCCTCACCGAAAGAGTGCTTGTACTAACAAGTTAACTGATAATTTGATGCAAATTAGCCACCGACTGTCGATTAACCGAATAAAAATATTGTTTTTTCCAACCCTACTACAGGTTCGGAGCTTGCGCTATGCCCTTATGGAGCGGTGCCGTCGTGGCGACCAAACACGGTTCAAAAAGATGTACGCGGAAGAAAGAGTGAGGCTTAAGTAGGTTTCTGGTCATTAATTTTTCATCAAACAAAGTGCCGAAGGCATATACTGAGACATTGTATGTAACTTGTGTAGGATATCTGCGCAAGCTGCTTCCCGCATCCCCCTGGTGAAACTGAGAACAGCTATGAGAAGGGCTCGACTTGAAAACAGGCCCCGTCTTCCCCGCTCTCTCAAAGATCTGGACAAGATACTGAGACAAGGCCAGTACAAGCCACTGTCCTGTACACTTGATGGGAAAGACAGTGTGTATGCAGGTCGTGCTGGCAGTGCTCGTCAGAAGAACATGTCTTTAATCTTTGTGTCTAAAAGAATGTTGAGGGAAATGAATAGGCGGAAAACTGGAAAAGTCAAAGAACTCTTTTGTGATGCCACCTTCTGTCCAACCCCAAGGGGCTTAAAAGCGTCTCAGGTGTGGAACATAAGTACTGTCAGGTCACATCATGTAAGTAACTCCCCAAGGAATTTCTTTTCTGAATTCAATGATCTTCAAATGATACATTTGAAAGGACAGGCATGAATCGGCCTTTCTGTGGTTTGCTGTGAACATCATCAACCAGAATTACCCTTCATGCGCATGTCTCATAAATAAAAGTTGCTCAAATATATTAATTTTCTGTAAATAATGTACTATGTAACTTACTTCTGAATTTAATTACTCATTCTCTCATCAGGTTATACCATTAGTACGGGTTCTCATGCGTAAGCGCACTAAAGAGGCCTACCTTGCTGCTCTTGAGAAAATAAAGTCTCTTGCCCCTAGATTGAATCCCCAAAAGATTATGACTGATTATGAAAGTGCAGAGCAGTGGGCATTGGGAAGGGCCTTTCCAAATGCTGAGTTGCATGGGTGCCTGTTTCATTACTCAAAGGTGAGTTGATGAATTTATGAGATAGAGGATGCATTTATGCAGACAATATCTCACTGGTAAGAGCCTCAGTAATGTTCCTCTTATCTTACAGGCTATCGGAGCTAAAGCACGGAAGCTTGGGATGTACAAGGTCATAAAGAAGAACTATCATGTGCGCACCTTAGTTCGCTGGCTCACTTGTCTCCCATTGCTACCAGTGGCAAGTATAAAAAAAGGATTAAGGGAAATTGCCAGGAGAGCTGTGAAGAAAGGAGTAGCTGAACATATGGTGAAGCTGCTACAGTACTGGGTTCGGTTCTGGCTTCCTAAACTGCATGTATTGTCAGTGAGCGGCTGTGCTGACAGGACTACCAATGCAAGTGAGTCGGACAACCGAATGCTGCAGGACGCAGTGCCAGTGAAGCGCCCAAATGTATGGGATTTTATTGGTGAGTTGCATGTATACTTTACTTTTCATACATCTTGTCTTTGCTTGTGAAGACGGTCGGGGGCGGCCTAGCCGTACCCGGTCGTGGTGACAGTCTTGAAAGTTTACGTGTAAAGAACGAGCTTGCAGTTTTAATATTAAACATGTTTGATACCAGTAAAGGCTTCTACTTTCAGTTGACATCTTTGCTTCTTGTTTTGTCTGTGTGTACATCTATCATTTTTCTCTTTTGTTAGGTGGAGTCATCGAGATGGAGGATGCAACGTATTGCAACTTAAAAGTGTTAAGAAATCCAGTCAATAGGCTCCGTCGGAGACCTCTCTCGGCTCTCGCCAATGATCGGACCATACAGGCGCTCACTGAGGACCTCGATGCAGGAAACATCTCTGTCAGAAAGTTCATCAAGGTTGCCTCTTACACCACCTTAAGAAGCCTAAACAGGGGCCTGAATGGAAAGAAGAGGAAGCGAAACATCTGAACTCAGCTGATACTTTTTGGTGTATTTTATGAATGTTTTGGTGAGACAAATTGGAAAATTTTTCAGTCAAAGATTTGAATGTAATGCTCTTGCATAAACTAAATCATCAAAACTATTATCTATTACAGTTAATAATTAAAGGACTCAGAGAATTATACCAAATATCAGAAAAAAAAGCTCTCAAGAAATTCCGAGTGAGAAGTGCTTATTGGCATGAGCCTTGCATCAATACAAGTGAATAAATGAATATATGGTACTTTTAGTGATTTTTGTCTTGTAAGATGATTTCCCCTAGCGACTGATTTTATGGATTCCATGTAATTTCTTGGTTTGACTCAGTGGATTGATAACTTTTTGCAGTGTTGTATGAATGTTTTCCGGCTATCTGCCTCATCACAAACTTCGTTTCCTTTTCTGTCATTAATTTTGTTAGGGATAAGTGACTATTCTAGAAATGTAATAATCATCCAAGCAATAGGCATTGTGATAAAGTCAGTAGCAAACTTCCTAAATTTACATCATTTCAAAAACAATGTTTGTCTGGGTAGACAAAATCCAAGTAAGTTTTTAATAAAAGATGGAATGGATGAAACTAGGTAAATTATTGTATAATACTTTCTTTGTTCTCTCTCTCTACTTTATTGGTACACTTCTTATAATAGAATTACATTAACAGTTCGTGAAAAGCGTCTGTTAAAATATTTTTCAGATCTGCATGCGAAAACACACAAGTAATTGATTTGTTACACACAAAACAAGTGACTAGAAATATTCTTTTAGATGGACACTATGAAACGCCAGTTAGGGCATAGCTGGTTGGGAAGTTCTTCAAGTGATTCAATAATGGTATCACATAATCACACATCTCATTTGATTAGAGCAAAATCATGTTAGAGAACCTAAAAATTTCCTGTTTAAATAGTATGTCTTAGGCAGCAGGCATGCCTCTGATCCTCTTCAGTCCAAGCTTTCAAATTGCTAGGTAGTGTGGAAGCGTGATCTAAATGATGTACCCTTTCAGGTTGACGTTGACAAGCAAAGATCAAAAGTGAAAAAAAGCGAAGACATCTCTCTTTATTATTATTTACACGAACATGTATTTTAACGACAAGAACTACAATGTAAAGAACTCAACCCCTTTTCAGTTTAAGGAGTACATCAGGCAAAGCTACAGCGTAAAAAAGTCAATGCACATAAAAAAAAAAATTTAAAAAAAAAACACTTTTGCAGTGTAATTAGATTAATTTCCTGCGCTAACAAAACAGATTAAAAAAAAATAAATTGAAAGGCAGGCAATAAACATCCAAAATTAAATGGATCTCCATCAGCCGATGAAGGGCTGAGCCCTCAAGTGCAACAAAATCATCCTGACATAAGATGATACTGGGTTGCAGTCCACAGTGAAAGCTAGGGCCTTAGTTAACATTATCATTTTCCCGCATCACTTAATCCAGGCCAACTACACATTAAAACCCCATCATACACTCAACCAACAACTAAGCTGATAGCAGGCAAAATTACAGAAACCATTTATCACTAAAGAAAGAAAGAAAAACATTATCACCCCAAAGAGTGTCTACAAACAATAGAACCAAGCAGGTGAAAAAGTGAGATTACTTGTCTCACAATGCACAGCGGTAGGCATGGCCATGGCTAACACAATTAAGGTGCCCCCACAATGTCTTGTACTCAGCTGGTTTTCTAGACCGAATTCTTAGAGATAAGATGGAATTATTGTAAGGGCTCAAGCTGTTTAGAAAGGAGAGGTATAATAGTGAGTAAACTAAACCAACTCACCTTCAAATAATACAAGTTTTATTTATGACTAAAAGTAATAATATTATTATACCTTGTTCATGAATCAAAACTATAACTTAGCTGTCCTGTCAAATCAAAATTGTATTATTTGGTGGTGATTTGGTTTAGTTTTCACACTCTTACCCTTTTTTTTTACAAATGACTTGACCTTTAACCAAAAATCCACCTTGTTCCTGAGAATTCGGTCTAGAAAGCCAGCTGAGAACAAGACATTGTGGGGGCACCCTTATGCTCCGCAGTTGCAGCTCCATTATCCACCATGTGAGTCACAGTGCATGTTGGGTACAGCTTGATTTTATTTTCTGTAACAAAAGCCTGCATGTAAATCATGGGTATCTTAAAGGCATTTAAAGATGTTTCAGATTCTTTTGAAACATACCTCACTTCTGATAGCACTATCTTTCAGAAACAACTAACTCCTTTACAGTCATCACGCCGAAGAAAGCGTAAAGTTTTAATTTAATTTTTAAATTTGTTCACAGTATTCATTCCTTAATTTCACAGACACTTGGCACCTGCTTTCATGGTTTTCAATCTTGACATAAGGCCAGCAGTATTCATAAGTATCCAATAAATAGCCTGTACAGGAGAATATTGATAATTATAATTACATCAATGGTTTTGTTGTCAGATTCCTGAATATTCAGTGCCTTTGATTTACAGACCTGGAGCAATAATCAGACCCCAGGAGTGGAAAAGGAGATAAAAGAAAATGGAAAAGTAGGAAACCTTGGCGATCAACCGTTGTCCATTTCAACACCTCACTTCTAGTTGATCAAGGAAGGTCCTTCAATGTGCATGTAACCATTACAACTAAGATTTCCTGTAAGAGGAGCGACAATTACTTGACAGGCCTCCAAAAAATCACAAAAGTATACTTTTATTTCTAAGAACATGAAGGGATTGCTTACGAAATAATCAGATAAGTGTATCTCGTTGTGCTGATAGTGGTGCGAAATTGCAGCAGGAGCAGGCTGGCAGGCTTTGTGCATTGTAGTGCAATGTCGCACCAGGTGCCTGTGAGAGCGGCGACTAATTCCTGACAGGACTCCATAAATCAGAATTTTTTTAAAAAATTGCTTAACAAAAAATAAAACTTAAATTTGACTGTAAAGATTAAAATTAAGTTGACTTGTTTGTTTACATCGCACATCGCTGTCAGCTACCAGTGCCAGGCTGGTGGCTCAGGACGATTTCAGCTTCACCGCCACCAAAGGAGCTAGAGATCGAGTGGAGCGGTTGCGATTTGAGTTATAAATGATATGACACTCACTCATGACTGTCAAAAGCTTTCCTTAATTCGCGTAGATTGTTTAAAAACGGCCGCGGCGCTACCATTCCGAACGCATCGTCTGCTTGTTGTGATCCTCCGGCCCGGCGGCCCCGCCCGGCCCCGCCCGACGCCAGCGCCCCTGGTGGCAGTGCAGTGAAATCCTTCTTTCAAACAGTTTCCTCGTAACGCCTCCTGTACGGCATAGAAGTATTAATAAGGCTTTATTCCATGGAAATTTCTTTAATTTCTCGAAATGCTGCGAATCCATCTCGATGTGTGGTATTCAACTTTGCGGAGGCCCAGGACTGGAGGGGGAAACCGTTATTTTAGGCGCGCCGAGCCGAGCCGAGAGCCGGTGGAGGTGGAGGGCGCAGGCGCAGGGCGCAGCTAGAGTCCAGCGTAGCTTTCGTCTTGTCTCCGATTTGATAATTATTTAATTATTATGGTGTACCGACATTTTTGTCTGAGAGTGTGATGCTGAGGGCCGCGCACCGGCCTGTGACGGATTTTCGGCTGACGGCATCAGGGAACACTTGAAGCCTTTGGTTAGTCGTGATAACCCTTGCAAGTCGTGACTTGCAAGAGTGTTTATTTCTTGCATTCATCTGTTGCTGTTGACGAACGCGGTCGGAGAGTGCATTTTTCAGTGAGGTTGACTTTGTGCATTGTGGATTTCAAGATCCAAACATTCACGGCGTCATTTTTCTGTAACGGTTTTTTAATTGGAATTTAAAATTATCTGCAATCACATAACCTCTTCATTCCTCTTCTCCGGATGCGTATTTAATCTGTGCCGCGGATTCCTTGTGAACTTTTTGCATTTTGCACAGTTTTTATGAGAACGTTTGCGCATTTTAATCCCGTAAGACCTCGCCAAATAATTGTTCCTTGGTGTGCTGCCTGTAGTGCGAAATTGCAGCATGCTTTGTGCATTCTAGTGCGACGTCGCACCAAGTGCAGCTAGTAGAGGGCGTTTGCGCCGCAATTCGCCTGTGTCAGGGAGAAAGTAACCAATTCCTTGCTTTCTACAGGTGGAGGTTAGGAGCATGGAATGAGCATTGAAGACCTCTGCTGTTCTCGCTTTAGCTTATTGGACTGCGTAGCAAGAGGATGCCCCTTCACTACAGCTCTGTTGGTGAGTTCTTAGTGAATTAGTTTTAAACCATGGAGTGGAATTGTTTTCAAGTGGTTTATAAACTGCTGTTATAATTTTTTACAACATGTTTTGATCAATACTCCTGACGCACTTATATTATTTTCAGGCAGTACACATGTACATTTGTTGCCATCAGCCTTGCCCTTTGAAGATGGGCTATTTTGTGAAGTGCCACAATCACATTGAAATGACCTATACCAAGCAGTATACTTACTTTTCGTGTTTTCTGCATTGCATCCTATAAGAAGAAAAAAGGTAAACTTCGCATTTAACCTCTAACAATCTTTGTTCATGACGCACTGCAAATCGTAAAACTTATGTTGACGAAATTCTTAACAGGCTTCAATCATGTTACCTGCGCTGCATCCAAATTTAAGGGAATCAGTCTATAACATTCAAGTGACACTATGTTCACATTTTTTTGAGCAACATTCACGGCAGCAGATGGGAGTTGCTTTGTTAGACTGAAATACTAGCTGCCTTCCGTTTTAGTGTCAGTGGAGCGCTCTTTTTTTCCCAAGTCCAATATCATTTAAAATGTTTAAGTCCTGTTAGCAACTGTCACAGCAGCAGCTGTGAGTTGCATTTTCTGAGTGAAATACTGCCTGCCTTCCGTATTGGTGTCGGTGGAGCGCTCTTGTTTTCTCAAGTCCAATACTATTTAAAATGTTTTATTCCTGTTAGCAACTGTCACAGCAGCAGCTGTGAGTTGCATTGGCTGAGTGAAATACTGCCTGCCTTCCGTATTGGTGTCGGTGGAGCGCTCTTGTTTTCTCAAGTCCAATATGATTTAAAATGTTTGAGTCCTGTTAGCAACTGTCGCAGCAGCAGCTGTGAGTTGCTTTGGCTGAGTGAAATACTGCCTGCCTTCCGTATTGGTGTCGGTGGAGCGCTCTTGTTTTCTCAAGTCCACTACTATTTAAAATGTTTTATTCCAGTTAGTAACTGTCACAGCAGCAGCTGTGAGTTGCATTGGCTGAGTAAAATTCTACCTGCCTTTCATTTCTGTGCTGGTGGAGCGCTCTTGTTGTGTCAAGTCCACTGATATTGTAAATCTTTTAGTTCTGTTGGCAACTGTTTTTGCAGCAGCTTTGTTCGAGCCTGCCCTCCTCCTATTGTGTTGTCGGTGCATACCTGATCTGTTTACTCTCTTAATGCTTAACCTGCCTTCTTGCCTTTAGCAATTCTTCAACAGCCTCAGCTTCATATGAAAATCTTTTTTGTGGACTCACCCTAGCGTCTGCTGTAACGTGGAGGTATGCTATTAATTCTTTTTGGTTTCTGTCCAATCTCTTTTTATAGATCTTGTAGACTCTCTGAAAGAAATGTAATAGATGGCCTGACTAATTGTTTTGTTTTCTTCTCCTTACATTAGCAATTAATACACTTTGCTGTGTCTGCTTGTCATGTTGTTGCTGTCATTGCCATCAGCCTTGCCCTTTGAAGATGGGCTATTTTGTGAAGTGCCACAATCACATTGAAATGACCTATACCAAGCAGTATACTTACTTTTCGTGTTTTCTGCATTGCATCCTATAAGAAGAAAAAAGGTAAACTTCGCATTTAACCTCTAACAATCTTTGTTCATGACGCACTGCAAATCGTAAAACTTATGTTGACAAAATTCTTAACAGGCTTCAATCATGTTACCTGCGCTGCATCCAAATTTAAAGGAATCAGTCTATAACATTCAAGTGACAGTATGTTCAAATTTTTTTGAGCAACATTCACGGCAGCAGATGGGAGTTGCTTTGTTAGACTGAAATACTAGCTGCCTTCCGTTTTAGTGTCAGTGGAGCGCTCTTTTTTTCCCAAGTCCAATATCATTTAAAATGTTTAAGTCCTGTTAGCAACTGTCACAGCAGCAGCTGTGAGTTGCATTTTCTGAGTGAAATACTGCCTGCCTTCCGTATTGGTGTCGGTGGAGCGCTCTTGTTTTCTCAAGTCCAATACTATTTAAAATGTTTTATTCCTGTTAGCAACTGTCACAGCAGCAGCTGTGAGTTGCATTTTCTGAGTGAAATACTGCCTGCCTTCCGTATTGGTGTCGGTGGAGCGCTCTTGTTTTCTCAAGTCCAATACTATTTAAAATGTTTTATTCCTGTTAGCAACTGTCACAGCAGCAGCTGTGAGTTGCATTTTCTGAGTGAAATACTGCCTGCCTTCCGTATTGGTGTCGGTGGAGCGCTCTTTTTTTCCCAAGTCCAATATTATTTGAAATGTTTTATTCCAGTTAGTAACTGTCACAGCAGCAGCTGTGAGTTGCATTGGCTGAGTAAAATTCTACCTGCCTTTCATTTCTGTGCTGGTGGAGCGCTCTTGTTGTGTCAAGTCCACTGATATTGTAAATCTTTTAGTTCTGTTGGCAACTGTTTTTGCAGCAGCTTTGTTCGAGCCTGCCCTCCTCCTTTTGTGTTGTCGATGCATACCTGATCTGTTTACTCTCTTAATGCTTAACCTGCCTTCTTGCCTTTAGCAATTCTTCAACAGCCTCAGCTTCATATGAAAATCTTTTTTGTGGACTCACCCTAGCGTCTGCTGTAACGTGGAGGTATGCTATTAATTCTTTTTGGTTTCTGTCCAATCTCTTTTTATAGATCTTGTAGACTCTCTGAAAGAAATGTAATAGATGGCCTGACTAATTGTTTTGTTTTCTTCTCCTTACATTAGCAATTAATACACTTTGCTGTGTCTGCTTGTCATGTTGTTGCTGTCATTGCCATCAGCCTTGCCCTTTGAAGATGGGCTATTTTGTGAAGTGCCACAATCACATTGAAATGACCTATACCAAGCAGTATACTTACTTTTCGTGTTTTCTGCATTGCATCCTATAAGAAAAAAAAAGGTAAACTTCGCATTTAACCTCTAACAATCTTTGTTCATGACGCACTGCAAATCGTAAAACTTATGTTGACAAAATTCTTAACAGGCTTCAATCATGTTACCTGCGCTGCATCCAAATTTAAAGGAATCAGTCTATAACATTCAAGTGACACTATGTTCAAATTTTTTTGAGCAACATTCACGGCAGCAGATGGGAGTTGCTTTGTTAGACTGAAATACTAGCTGCCTTTCGTTTTAGTGTCAGTGGAGCGCTCTTTTTCTCCCAAGTCCAATATCATTTAAAATGTTTAAGTCCTGTTAGCAACTGTCACAGCAGCAGCTGTGAGTTGCATTTTCTGAGTGAAATACTGCCTGCCTTCCGTATTGGTGTCGGTGGAGCGCTCTTGTTTTCTCAAGTCCAATACTATTTAAAATGTTTTATTCCTGTTAGCAACTGTCACAGCAGCAGCTGTGAGTTGCATTTTCTGAGTGAAATACTGCCTGCCTTCCGTATTGGTGTCGGTGGAGCGCTCTTTTTTTCCCAAGTCCAATATTATTTGAAATGTTCAAGTCCTGTTAGCAACTGATGCAGCAGCAGCTGTGAGTTGCATTGGCTGAGTGAAATACTGCCTGCCTTCCGTATTGGTGTCGGTGGAGCGCTCTTTATTTCCCAAGTCCAATATTATTTAAAATGTTCAAGTCCTGTTAGCAACTGACGCAGCAGCAGCTGTGAGTTGCATTGGCTGAGTGAAATACTGCCTGCCTTCCGTATTGGTGTCGGTGGAGCGCTCTTGTTTTCTCAATTCCAATATCATTTAAAATGTTTGAGTCCTGTTAGCAACTGTCGCAGCAGCAGTTGTGAGTTGCATTTTCTGAGTGAAGTACTGCCTGCCTTCCGTATTGGTGTCGGTGGAGCGCTCTTGTTTTATCAAGTCCATTACTATTTAAAATGTTTTATTCCTGTTACCAACTATCACAGCAGCAGCTGTGAGTTGCATTGGCTGAGTGAAATACTGCCTGCCTTCCGTATTGGTGTCGGTGGAGCGCTCTTGTTTTCTCAAGTCCAATATCATTTAAAATGTTGGAGTCCTGTTAGCAACTGTCGCAGCAGCAGTTGTGAGTTGCTTTGGCTGAGTGAAATACTGCCTGCCTTCCGTATTGGTGTCGGTGGAGCGCTCTTGTTTTATCAAGTCCATTACTATTTAAAATGTTTTATTCCTGTTAGCAACTATCACAGCAGCAGCTGTGAGTTGCATTGGCTGAGTGAAATACTGCCTGCCTTCCGTATTGGTGTCGGTGGAGCACTCTTGTTTTCTCAAGTCCAATACTATTTAAAATGTTTTATTTCTGTTAGCAACTGTCGCAGCAGCAGCTGTGAGTTGCATTGGCTGAGTGAAATACTGCCTGCCTTCCGTATTGGTGTCGGTGGAGCGCTCTTGTTTTCTCAAGTCCAATATTATTTAAAATGTTTTATTTCTGTTAGCAACTGTCGCAGCAGCAGCTGTGAGTTGCATTGGCTGAGTGAAATACTGCCTGCCTTCCGTATTGGTGTCGGTGGAGCGCTCTTGTTTTCTCAAGTCCAATATTATTTAAAATGTTTAAGTCCTGTTAGCAACTGTCGCAGCAGCAGCTGTGAGTTGCATTGGCTGAGTGAAATACTGCCTGCCTTCCGTATTGGTGTCGGTGGAGCGCTCTTGTTTTCTCAAGTCCAATACTATTTAAAATGTTTTATTCCAGTTAGCAACTGTCACAGCAGCAGCTGTGAGTTGCATTGGCTGAGTAAAATTCTACCTGCCTTTCATTTCTGTGCTGGTGGAGCGCTCTTGTTGTGTCAAGTCCACTGATATTGTAAATCTTTTAGTTCTGTTGGCAACTGTTTTTGCAGCAGCTTTGTTCGAGCCTGCCCTCCTCCTTTTGTGTTGTCGGTGCATACCTGATCTGTTTACTCTCTTAATGCTTAACCTGCCTTCTTGCCTTTAGCAATTCTTCAACAGCCTCAGCTTCATATGAAAATCTTTTTTGTGGACTCACCCTAGCGTCTGCTGTAACGTGGAGGTATGCTATTAATTCTTTTTGGTTTCTGTCCAATCTCTTTTTATAGATCTTGTAGACTCTCTGAAAGAAATGTAATAGATGGCCTGACTAATTGTTTTGTTTTCTTCTCCTTACATTAGCAATTAATACACTTTGCTGTGTCTGCTTGTCATGTTGTTGCTGTCATGACAAGGATTGTTGTTTTCTACCAGCTGTTGGAAACCAAGAAAGCAGTCACTTTAGATTGCCTTTATGTAAGGCCTTTTGGGGTAGCACCGTCCAGAGTTTTTTCTGTAAGGTAAAGGAATCTGATAGAGCAACAATTACTGATCCAAATTTCTCTTTTAGGTAAATGTTAGTAATTTGTTTGATTGACTGGATGCTTTGTCAATCAGCCACTAGCACCCCTACACTAGCCGTGGTGGTGGTGAGTACTCCAATTTGTAGAACTTTGATACATTACAAGTTGTATCATACAATATGCTTACAGATGCTACTAATGGACTTGTCATGTTACAGATTCTTTCAGTTACAACTGTAGCATGAGCGTTTACAAGTACCATTCTGATTTGGGGATCATTTCCACCACATTGATAGCTGCCTCCTTTTGCCTTCAAAGTTAAGTGAACTGCTTTTCCTAACTGATCTGCATAGTGGAAGAAGGGAATAAGTTGAGCTTTGGAGTTATTAACCCCATATGATTAAACACAGGAGCCTGACCCTATAAAAAGTAAGGCACAATCAATGTGTTAAAAGAATAGATTTTCAGTCAGTGATGCCAAGAGTGCAATTTTGACAGTGTTGTAAGCTGAACTATTTTTCTGAGATCAGAGGCCTACAGGTTTCCTTTGAATCTTCCCCATTTTTTAGTAGCCATCATTAGGTGTTCTAAAAAGTAGACTAAACGATGTGCATTACCTTACAGTCGAAAGCCTATCAGGGTGGCCACGCAACCTGGAAGTCAGGGAAGTCAGGGAAATAACAAGTGGTCAGGGAAGTCAGGGAAAAGTCAGGGACATTGACGGGCGGTCAGGGAAATCCGTGCGAAGTCCCAGATCGTTTCAAATCTCACGCTTGTTTTCCCCCCGGGACGGTAGCAACAAACGTGGCACTTATTTTCTATTTGCTTGCATAATTTTCTCGAATTCAAAAGTACGAAAATGTTTTTGATGTGCCTAAAATACGGTAAAATTTACTGGCTAGCACGGTAAAAAAAAGTCAGGGAAATTTGCAAGAAAGTCAGGGAAAAGTCAGGGAAATCCCTGCCTATGCAGAGCCGTGCTGGCTTCCAGAGCTCGGCGTTGGGCGGGTATGGCTGCCCAGCTCGAGAAGGGGAGTGAGGTGGGATAGGTAGTGCTGGCCCATGCAACGCCACGCCACAGCAGCCTATGAGCTCGCTGCCGCATTGTCGAGCCGAGCCGGCCGGAGGCGCCGATGAGCTGGGCGTTTTTACCCAGCTGAGCGGCGGTGGTAGCCCGGGTAGACGGCAGACGATTCGCATCGGGTGCGGGAGAAGCACGGTGGAGGGAGATACGGTGGGGACACTGGGCCGCTCCTGGCTACCTGCGCTTGTCACGATTTCAGTTCCGTTTTTAGTACCTGCGAATTCCGCCTGCAGCGCTCAACGCAGGATGTACCGAGGGGTGCCGGAGAGTGGCTCGGACCTCTCTCTCGCACAGTGACTATTTGTCTCTCTCGCACTCGCATGTGAGCAGTGCCGCGCCGGCCGCGCACTGGACCGTGGGGAGAAGGTGCGCAGATCTGGAAGCTGAGCGGCGGCCGGCCGGCCGAGGGACGTCGAGCCGGCGTGGGCTGGGTAATTTTACCCAGTGGGGCCCACTGGGTCGAGCGTGGGAGATGTCTCTGGCTGGGCGGGCGCTGGGCGGTTGCTGGACGGGTTGGGCGGGCGCTGGGCGGGTATTCGGAGCTAGCGCGCTGGGCGTGCTAGAGGCTGCTTTACCTGCCCAATGACGAGCTCTGCTGGCTTCCAGTTAAAGTATAATAAAAAGTTGTCGCAGCGCACTTTGCCCTAAAGAATATCTGCTCAAAAACTTGATTCTCCCGTTTTAAATGTATCTCTCAGTTGATGTCCAAGAACTGTGACATTTTCCCTGAAGTTTGCAGGTACTTCCTTAGCTTCCTGCCAAGTCAGGTCAGGTGAAGATATTAAGTAACACATTCATTGTTTGGGGTCGGCTTGTGAAGCTCTCGGATAGGGCCCAGCCGGACCCCGGGCGCGCGCCGTGTACCGACTCGGCCGCCTGCGTGGTCAAGAGTAGGTTGAGGTTGTCGGCTTGTGAAGCTCTCGGATAGGGCCCAGCCGGACCCCGGGCGCGCGCCGTGTACCGACTCGGCCGCCTGCGTGGTCAAGAGTAGGTTGAGGTCGGCTTGTGAAGCTCTCGGATAGGGCCCAGCCGGACCCCGGGCGCGCGCCGTGTACCGACTCGGCCGCCTGCGTGGTCAAGAGTAGGTTGAGGTTGTCGGCTTGTGAAGCTCTCGGATAGGGCCCGGCCGGACCCCGGGCGCGCGCCGTGTACCGACTCGGCCGCCTGCGTGGTCAAGAGTAGGTTGAGGTCGGCTTGTGAAGCTCTCGGATAGGGCCCAGCCGGACCCCGGGCGCGCGCCGTGTATCGACTCGGCCGCCTGCGTGGTCAAGACTAGGTTGATGTTGTCGGCTTGTGAAGCTCTCGGATAGGGCCCGGCCGGACCCCGGGCGCGCGCCGTGTACCGACTCGGCCGCCTGCGTGGTCAAGAGTAGGTTGAGGTTGTCGGCTTGTGAAGCTCTCGGATAGGGCCCGGCCGGACCCCGGGCGCGCGCCGTGTACCGACTCGGCCGCCTGCGTGGTCAAGAGTAGGTTGAGGTCGGCTTGTGAAGCTCTCGGATAGGGCCCAGCCGGACCCCGGGCGCGCGCCGTGTACCGACTCGGCCGCCTGCGTGGTCAAGAGTAGGTTGAGGTTGTCGGCTTGTGAAGCTCTCGGATAGGGCCCGGCCGGACCCCGGGCGCGCGCCGTGTACCGACTCGGCCGCCTGCGTGGTCAAGACTAGGTTGATGTTGTCGGCTTGTGAAGCTCTCGGATAGGGCCCGGCCGGACCCCGGGCGCGCGCCGTGTACCGACTCGGCCGCCTGCGTGGTCAAGAGTAGGTTGAGGTTGTCGGCTTGTGAAGCTCTCGGATAGGGCCCGGCCGGACCCCGGGCGCGCGCCGTGTACCGACTCGGCCGCCTGCGTGGTCAAGAGTAGGTTGAGGTCGGCTTGTGAAGCTCTCGGATAGGGCCCAGCCGGACCCCGGGCGCGCGCCGTGTATCGACTCGGCCGCCTGCGTGGTCAAGACTAGGTTGATGTTGTCGGCTTGTGAAGCTCTCGGATAGGGCCCGGCCGGACCCCGGGCGCGCGCCGTGTACCGACTCGGCCGCCTGCGTGGTCAAGAGTAGGTTGAGGTTGTCGGCTTGTGAAGCTCTCGGATAGGGCCCGGCCGGACCCCGGGCGCGCGCCGTGTACCGACTCGGCCGCCTGCGTGGTCAAGAGTAGGTTGAGGTCGGCTTGTGAAGCTCTCGGATAGGGCCCAGCCGGACCCCGGGCGCGCGCCGTGTACCGACTCGGCCGCCTGCGTGGTCAAGAGTAGGTTGAGGTTGTCGGCTTGTGAAGCTCTCGGATAGGGCCCGGCCGGACCCCGGGCGCGCGCCGTGTACCGACTCGGCCGCCTGCGTGGTCAAGACTAGGTTGATGTTGTCGGCTTGTGAAGCTCTCGGATAGGGCCCGGCCGGACCCCGGGCGCGCGCCGTGTACCGACTCGGCCGCCTGCGTGGTCAAGAGTAGGTTGAGGTTGTCGGCTTGTGAAGCTCTCGGATAGGGCCCGGCCGGACCCCGGGCGCGCGCCGTGTACCGACTCGGCCGCCTGCGTGGTCAAGAGTAGGTTGAGGTTGTCGGCTTGTGAAGCTCTCGGATAGGGCCCGGCCGGACCCCGGGCGAGCGCCGTGTACAGACTCGGCCGCCTGCGTGGTCAAGACTAGGTTGTCGGCTTGGGCGTTGTTTAGTCCGCAGCAACTTTTACCCCGTTGGCCTTGCTTAACGTTCAGCATGGCATATGCGCTTTGGCCATCGTGTATTGCCAGTGTTCGTGCAGTCTGCTGTTTGTAGTGCGATATCGCGCCACCTGATCGTACTTACCTATCCCCCCTTCTCCCCCCTCCCTTTCCTGCTTTTCTTCCCCGGGACAGAGCAGGCGCGATTTTAAGGGGGGGGGGGCGAAGGGGCGATTCCGTCAGCCCTGAAGGCAGCCTGGGAGGTAGGCAATTTGAGGAGCAAAACCCCTGTATGTAGGCAGCCAGCAGCACATCGCCCCTCCCGTCATCCGGACTTAAATCCGCGCCTGGGACAGAGCCTGTTGCACGGTCTGGACTAGTGGCCAGGATGAGAATAGTCGATCCGCGTGGTCTATAGCTGGCCGTGTTCTGTTCCATATCCTATGATGTCAATGATGGGGGTTAATTGTTTGGTGGCTGGTGGTTGCCTTCCTCCTGGGCGGCCATCCATTTGCTAGTGTGTCGGAACGGCTTCCCGTTTCAATCGATTGTGTTCATGTACCACTCAGTGTATCATTTGAAACGGCTATGGTGTTAAGTTTCTTAACGTCTGCCCATCCCGCATCCTTACTTTTTGTGCACTTGCTCGATGGTCGGGTCGGGCCAACATGGACAGTCACGTTGCTGTCTGCTGCTTGTAGTGCGATATCGCACAAACCATGGAAACTTATGCCGACATGTGGAATCGCCTGCACTATGGCACAGGGGCCCAGATGGGAACAAAAGACTCTTCCAGCGTTCTATTTCAGATATGATGAAGCTTCAAGTGTTGGGAGGCCGGGGGGCTGCCTACCTCCAAGGCGTCCTTCTGCCCGCTGGTACAGCCCATAAACTCACCCTGTATTATCTCTGTTTCATGCTGCCTCTCATCGAGTCGAACAACACCACTTCAATGGCATGGACGGAGGACAGCGACTGAGATTTGTCGGAAGTACGAAGTTCTCTGACTGCTGCCTGTATCGACTGCTTCGTTGAACAATTATATTTGTGTTCCTGAAGTGCTGTATTTTTTTTTCGTCTTATCATTCCTACTATCCTCTCGAAACTAATAGATTCAACATTCGTCGTACATGCCATGCATCATACCAGGTACCAATGCCTACAGTGCTTCTTAATCACCGTAGCTCAAGCGCTGCGGAGACAATAAAAGTAGGGGAATCTCTGTCCATCTCCGGTGCTCCCCGTTCGGGCGTATGAAAGTCCCTCCCCCCCGGCCACTGCTACTTAACGATTATCATTTCTCTTGTCATTTTTTATCCACTTGGAAGTATAGTCCTGGAAACTATACAGGGTGCTTTCATTTATTTCGGACAAAAGTATTGGGTGGGCAGAGCATGCATAGACGATCATTTTTGCATTGTTAACCAGTGGGCGCAAACGTCAAACAACGCGGATAATTGGCTGAGCCAGATAAAATAAAATTACAGTATATTACAGACAGTATCTGCGAAGCCAACATTCAAGTTACAAAGCCCCCACATCCCACTTCCAGCGCCTCTGGCAACTTAAACTTGTGTCTTTCCAGTTCGACAACGTGACACGCACTATGTAGGCATTTACATAAACGTCGTTTTTTCAAAAAGAATGGTTGGGTTTACAATGAAAGAAACTACGACACTTACAAGAACTGACCGGGTAAAATAATATTGGTCGATATAGGAGGGTAGAAAAAGGTAAAACCAAGAAATATTTTAGGTTGTTATGATGGTTATAGTTACAGTTGATAGAGGATAACTCTCACTCTTGGCAGAATCAAGTTTTGGATTAAAGTTGCAGTAGGCCGATTATGAAAATTTGCCAGTAAGATACATGGAAGCATAGGTATATTTTTTATTTACATGAATATTAAAGCGTTAGCTCAGCCTGGGAGTCATGACTCTAGCTAGTTAGGTATTTAAAATTCGATCCGCCGCCTGCAAGGTAGGCAGTGCGTCACGCGTACGCGCAGTTTGGGTTGCCTGCACTACGGCGTTGCGGAACTGCGAGTCTGGGCGTCGTCTGCTTCGCACCATTTGGAGATGCGACGGATGACGGCGTCACCTGGTGGCTCTGTCTGCTGACGCCTGCCCTTTCGGTGAGCTCTGGCCTCTGTGACGTGCAGCCGACATTCAGCGCCGTAGTGCAGGCAACCCGCCCTGCAGGCGCGTGGTATGCACTGCCTACCTTCCAGGTTGCGGACCTAATTACAAAAGCCTAATCATCCGCGATGTTTGACGTTTGCGCCCACCAGCTTGATGTTCAAAAATGATCGTCTATGCATGCTCTACCAACCCTCCACTTTTGGCCAAAATGAACGGAAACACCCTGTAAATAGCGAGAGAAGCGAGAGCCCATAAATTTTCAAGAATCTTGTCAGACAAACGACTTTACGGGTAGTGACGCACAGAGAGAGCCATGGAGTTCAAAGCTTCCTAATGAATCAGGATATCTGGTAGCCTGTGTCAGCTAGTTTCTAAACTACTCATGGTGGTGGTATACATCGCACATCAGGGCAGGGGTGTTACCATTGCGGAAAAGCAAAGGATGATTTCGCGGCTGGCTGTAAGCTAGTCTTTATTTCAAACTGAACGAGGAAGGTGGCGGCGGTGGTTATCAATTTGATGGCAGTGATGCAGGTGCGAACAGCGCTCACTGGAAGCAGTGCACGCAAAGCTGGTGGCTCCTCCACACGAATAACATCCAGGCCCATGCAACAGAAAAAGTAAAACAATCGGTTAAAACACATTATTCAATTGCTCAGTCCTGGCCTGGCCAGCGTTGACCGGCGGCGACCACACCGAAGAAAGGGCGGCAGGGAAGTTCTGCGGCACCTAGCGGGATTCGTGTACGCAGAGCTCCTAGAGCCTCCGGCAGGCAACCATGCAACGCGTGATGGCCTACCTGCTCGGCGCCCTCTCAACCGGCCGCGCTCTCGATGCAGCGTTCAAACTCAAATAGTTCTCATGGGGACGAACTTGCGCAATGTTTCGATTGCCTTTCGCGAACGAACACTTACAGGGGCGTAGTTATTTAAGTCAGGGGTGTGGGACATCCCTTTCAAGACTTTTGCCCCCCCCCTCCCCCCTCTTCCTTTAAAATATCACTAATTCAGAAAAAAAAAATTGTACTCGTGATAATAATGTAAGGAAACTGGATAGGATTGATCAAACGCAAGCGCAAAATGATGGCCTTGTAGCGAGTTTTGCATCAGGTTGTGTACAGAATTATTGCGAGCGAAGCGAGCAAAGAAAATTATTGGGATCTTTGCGCGCTAAAAAAATGCCTCCTATAGGGCCATAATGCGGCCTATGCACACTTTACGGTCTCATTTGGACAGGTTTCGGGGCAGGGGTCCGTAACTTAACACACATCAGTTGTTAGTTACAAATTTTAACTAAGTCGAAAATAAAATTTTAAGTTAAGATAAATAACGTAGCGAATTTGAATTGGTTATTCTCATAACGTTTTAGGTGTAACCAATTACTTCAACGTTAAATGCCCCTTTCGCTTGTTTTGTGACTGATATCGCACAGACACGAAACAGAAATAACGAACAATTCCTTTTCTTACACATTTGTGTTGAATCTATAACCGGTTACTTTACATCGACAGTGAACAACTGTTATGTGCCATACCACGCGTCATCACTTATTGGGTATGACAATAACGGTTAACTTAACGTCAAGAGGTGCTTTTGTGATGAGTTACGGACCCCTGTTTCGGCGCCCTTGTGGGAAGAATAGGGTATTCCGCCAGAGGGGAACAGGAACCTAAAGAAGAAGAGCATGACCGCCGGTTCTGTTTTCTCCCGAAATCTGATTGGTCAACGCTCATGTCACTTTCGCCGTTATCCAATGAGCGCACAGGAGGAAACAGAAGCAGCGGGCGTGGTTTTTTTCACAAGGTTCCGGCTTCTGTTTATCGGAATTCCCTACATTGAGAAAAAAGATTAGCTGTATATGGACAGCTAACTTTCGGAGCTATGTAGCTAAAGATTAGCTATATAGCTAAACGTTTTGCTGTGCAACGAAAAAATTTAGTAGTGCAGCTAAATTTTAGCTGCATGGCTTAAAACAATTAGCTATCCATATATAGCTAATATTTAGCTACGCAGCTATTTTTTTCTCTGCGTGTATTTAGCGCCCCGAAGGGTCGCTCGGGGGGGGGGGGGGGGGGGGCATTGCCCCCCTCCCCGTTCATACGCCCATGACACTATACACACAATTCACCCTTATAACACAAGCGCGACGTTCATGATATTGATAATTTTCGGCTGGATCAGTGCTCAAGAAGACAAGCCCTTGACGTGGGAGTAATGTCGGTATTTGCTCAAATAGTGCGAGCGAGCACACGGAAGCGTTACCGCGACACAAGTGCGGATGACACGGCCTAGTAGTGAGGGGTTGGGGGGAGGGGAGGGATGCGCTGTGAACACTGTGAGAAAATACCACGCAAAATACCTACGGTACGAGCCGTTAATTTGTTACCTGTTCCCGGACCGTAATTTTCGACTACGGTCTGAATCTTACGGTACACACCGTAGAATGAAAATATGTTGGGGAAGTTCAAAGGGGCACGTTCTATCCACAGTGAAATACAGTCAGTACCGTTATAATAAGCTACGGTCTGACCGTTCACCAAAATTACGGTACAGACCGTAGGCGTACTGCAACTCCCGAGGGGTTTTCACTTCTGTAATACCCTGTACACCTGACTGGGTATTACACGGTATTACGCGTGATGTAATACCGAAAAATATCAAAATATGCTCCAAAATAGCAACATTTTCTATGTAATACCGCGTAATACAGTGTAATACGAAGTACTCTGTACAAGTTTTCTTCAAGCAAATACCCCCTCGGTAACTCCCTACGGCATTTTTAACAGTGAAGTGCCTTCTTATTCGGCACCCTCACCAAAACTTACCTGGCGTTGCCCCTCCGGGCAACCGCGTCCACCGGAGGGGATGGCAGCCCGTCACACACTCCCCCTCTCCTTCACAGAAGCTGTGAATTTTTAGCAGATGATACGAATGTATCAGCCTGCTTGTACTGTCACAGCGAGCAGTCTGCAGAGAGCACCGCAGCCAGCACAGAGCAACCGGCCGAGCGAGCAGCCAGTGTGGCATAATATTAAACATAAGAGATTTTTTAATAAATTAATTTTATTAAAAATTAAAATATGAATTTTACAAAAAATTAATTTAAATTTAATTAAAAATCTATTTTAATATTAAATAAATAGGTAGGTCAAGGAAATGGTAGGTCAAATGCACCACACCCTTTATTTCATATTTTTATATTTAAAAAATAAGGGGGTACCTCTAGGAGGGGGTACCTCTAGTCCATACCCAATAGGAGGAGAACTATGACAAAGAGGAGAAAAAGGAAAAAGAAAAATAAGCAAAATTAAGGAAGTGAACATAAAGGTGGAGGTGGTAGACAAGGAAAGGGAAAAAAGAGCAAGAGAAGAAAAAAGAGTAGAAGTGGAAGGAAAAAGATATACAGAAGGAGATGATGTAGGAAATAAAGTAAAAAACGGAAAAGAGCAAAAGAAGAAAAAGGAATAGAAATGGAAGGAGAAAGATATACAGAAGGAGATGAAATAGCAAATAGAGTAGAAGTAAAAGATAAAGCAATATATATTGTTTCTTCGAGATTTTTATAATTGACTCACCTTTTGGTTTTCTTCCTCCTTCTTTGGTTTTTGGTTTATTCTTGATTTCGTTTTGCTCTTTGATTCCAATTTTTTTGATTGTTTCAGTTGTTCTTGATCGGAATCATTGTCGGTATCACTTTGTTTATTTTTAGGCGTTGTCTTTGACGGGGGGACGGCTCGTAAAATCCACGGAAATTTTGATCCAAATATTAAATTATTAATGCAGAATAATTTTAAATATTTAAATTTAATTTTGGTAACGCGTGATCAAAATTAATGCGAAATGTCTGTTTATATTCGTAGAAAATTAAATGAATCGTAATTAATTGTTATTTTAAGGAATTAATTAGTTGCATTCAAAATTAATTTAAAATTAAGTTGACTCGTCGCATTGTTGGCTGGCTGGCTAGCTGCTAGGTGGAAGCAGTGTTAGTCGGCCTTGCGGTTGGCGTCGGCTCGGCCTCAACGAGGCTACACCTCATGGTTGTGCGTCAGGTGCGTGCAGTTTTCTTGGCTGTGGATGAGAAATCGTCTGGAGCAAAGAAAACAAATCAGCGCACTCGTGTAAATCGCGTTTGAATGTGAATCTTTTCCAGTGTTTTCTTCTAGCACAGCAGTGAAACATTTGTGATAGAAATTCTGTGGATATAAAAATTGGGCACCGTCACCTCGGATGTCGTTCATTCATGTTTCGTCACAAGGCCAACGTTACGTACAACTCGGGCCCTTTTTTCGCCCAAAGGTGAGGAAGCAAACACAACCGACGCAAGCTCGCACTGTTACAGCGCGAGAACTCCTCTTGTTTGCACTGTGAATGCTTTACTTTTCACTGATTACTTGGTGCCGCTCGATTCCTCTGGTTTCCGCACTCCAACATACGCTTGCGATGTACACATTTCACATTCACACGCGATTTGCACGAGTGCGCTGATTTGTTTTGTTTGCTCCGGACGATTTCTCATCCACAGCCAAGGAAACTGCACGCACCTGACGCACAATTTCTCATACCATGAGGTGTAGCCTCGCTGAGGCCAAGCCGACGCCAACCGCAAGGCCGAATAACACTGCTTCCACCTAGCAGCTAGCCAGCCAGCCAACAATGCGACGAGTCAACTTAATTTTGAATTAATTTTGAATGCAACTTATAAATTCCTTAAAATAATAATTAATTACGATTCATTTAATTTTCTACGAATATAAACAGACATTTCGCATTAATTTGGGGAGGGGTTCACTTGTACTACTGGCGGTTCACCGAAATTGTAATGGTAATATTTCGGTGAAAGTTTCTGAAACATAAAATATGTTTTCTTGCACTTGACCGAAATTACGTTTCATTTCGGTGACATATTTTAAAATACTTAATTTCATTTGTGTGAAATACGCCGAAATACATGACAATTTCGGTCTGATAGTAAAGTATAATTCTTTATCAATTTCTTTATTTGACCGAAAATATTTGAATATTTTAACAACGTGAATGAGTTTTCTGCAACATTAACTTTTCACTAGTTAATTAACTAATTAATTAATTTTAAATTAATTATTTAAGTAAATAAATATTTATCAAGTATTAATTAATTATTTGTTAATTAATTAATTAATTAATTAATTAATTAATTAATTAAGCACGAGCTCTTGTGTCACGTTATCCCATCCGTTAGGTCTTGAACGGAGGTGTACATGGATACTGTAGTATGAAAAATATCGAACGTCGCTCGACAGTGCATACTCTTCGCTCGTAAGAAACGGTGTGCGAGCAAGGGGTATCGTCCTGCATCGCCTAACCGATTTCGGGTTGTACATGCCGACATTTTGTGTTGCACCTGCAAGTGTTGAGCTGTTGTGCTTATAGAAGCTACTCCCCACAGTGAGTTACGCACACGGGAAGGCGTGAATAATTACCCGAGAGTAAAATTCATTTGCAGCATCGATGAACAGTCACGCACATTAATTGTGGCGAGTTTTAAGTTATAGCACCTCACGACGGAGGTGGGTCATCCACATGCTGAATAACGTAGAGCCTGGCCTGGAGGCGACTAAGGTCAGTCACACGCAATTGATCGCAACGCGTACTCAAGGCGAAATCACTCGAAGTCGAAGTGAGAGATACATGATAAAAGTATTTCAAGCTGCTCATCAGAAACTTTTGAGGAGGTGGGGGAGGGAGGAAGATCGCCAATCTCAGGGCCCGTTCTGAAATCACGCCGTTGATGGTTAATGTGAAGTCTCGGCGTGCGTTAATTCGGTCTAGTCAAACTTTTTTTCGTACGGCAGTGAAGGAAGTGGCAACCTGCTCTTCTGTTTCCACACACCCGTCACCACTCGCGAAGCGAATGCTGGAGCGGGGAGAGCGCCGTGTAGGTATAGGTAGGCACGCATGCTGCACACGCACTGTAAGAAAATACCACGGTTTTGCAACGGTTTTGCGCCGTCAATTATTTGACAGTTTGAAACCGTATTTCACTGTGCCAGGAACAGTAAGTTTACAGTGTCATACCGTATTTCACACCGTAATTTACTACATAAGGCCGCACCTTACGGCAGCGTACAGTAAAATCAAATCATTTTACGGCACAGTTAATTCTGCTGTACGGTACCGTATACTTTAAAATCCATCCCGTACATTTCCTTCTACACGTCCGAGGTTCTGATCTGGCTTTGTATGGATTTTGAACGTTCAAACAGAGCTGTTATCATTCAATTTTCGTTGGAGACTACTTTCTTTTGGAGGCATTCTCACAGATTTTCTAAATAAAAATTAACAATTAGGAGTTTTAATCCTTGAACCTTGTGTTTGGGCAACGTTTTAAACTTTTCCACGCTTCTCAAAATAAGCGCCCCGATTGGCCGAGTTGACTTGTTTAAACTAGGTTTTGATTCAATTCTAGCAACTTCGAATGAAAGAAATTGTGTCTATTAGGGCTGCACATACATTCGGATCATTTTAAGTAACGTTTTACGACCGAAATGTGAATTGTTTAGAAAGCGCTTTCTGCTTTGGGCTTTAAAGCTCCGCCAATCAGGGCAATGTTCTCATAAGCTATCACTCACGATTCGACATTCGAAATTCGAATAATCGTTTCGATCAGACAATCCTAATCCAGCAAGACCGGACACACCACTTTGAGGGCACGATGTACGACGAAGAGGGCAGAAGTACAAGGTGGAGGGTTCCAAAAGTACACCAAAAAGACAGAGAAAGAATTGGAAGGATACTTCATTACCTCCAAGAGCAGTTTAATGTCCTTAAGGACTCTATTGCCAGTCGTCATGGCCATGGCTAATCCAAGGTGCGGAACACGCTAGTAAAAAATTGGCGCAATCACAAAGCAACAGACCAACGACCATCTCACGCACTCACGCAACGGACGTCAACACAATACAATGTTGTCAAGTTTATCACCAGATGGCGCTTTTTTCCACCCCCTCCCCCTCCCTCAACACAGGAGCGGCTGAAGTCTAGAAGCCGTGAAGTCAACTTCTTAAAACAAAGTAGATTAATTTGAACTGAAATAAGGCTAGATTTCTGAATTAGAAGGCAAGAGCTGGCAAAAATCAAGTGAGTGTCAAACTTTTGAAGGGTCAAAAGAGGATGTGAGCGTTCCCGAAGAGAAGTTGAAATGAAATGCGTGTGTTTAAACCTGCGCGCCACACGCCTAGCGTCACGATCGTGGCTTTGTCGAAGTTGAGAGCTACGACGTTGAGAGCTACGCGCTACAGAAGAGACGACAAGATACTAGGTAGAATCGAGACATTACCGCCATTCATTGACAAGGCTGGACAAGGCAAAGCTAGTCTAGAGTGGTCCAGAGATGCTTCAAGCTGCTTCACAAGAATGCCTCAAAACGGTACGTTTCAAGAATAACTTTATATTCTGTTTGGAGCAATTAACTTCTTATAGTATTCAATCTCGCATTATCAATCACCGAACGCCACGAACAGCACCAGCCTTTGGCCCCATCTGAGTCTTCACTGGTTACATCTCTCTAAGACGCCATGGAGATATTCACTTAGCGGTTTTTCGGTTGAGATTAAGCGATTCTGCTGTTTTGCTATTATGTGATTTTGCTGCTTTGCTACTATGCAATTTTGCGATTCTCACGCGTTGGGGGTAATTTCGCCTGTCGCATTGCTCACAACACCACGCGATTTGTTCATTACTCGCAGATCGGTAGGAAATGATTCAAAACTGGTTCGGAACTACCCCCAACGCGTAAGAATCACATGATAGCAAAACCGCATAGCAGCAAAACAGCAAAATCGCATAAACAAAAAATCGCATCGGCTAAACCGAAAAACCGTTAGGTGAATATCTCACACATGTTACCGTTTACTTAATATGCTTTTGGTATATTGATGAAATACACCCTAAGGGAATATGTATACAAATGAAATGCAGGACATTAATCGTTCCCTAACAACCTGCACTGCTAAAATGGACTTAAAGAAGGAATGCTGTATATTTCTATGTCAAATACAATGTTTGTGCTGCGAGTATTGAGTAGTTTTCTGTTACCTCTTCACTCATTTTCGAATCTCCTTGATGTTAGTAATGCGTCAAGCATATTCTTCATGTTAATTTTTGTTCCAGGATCTAATGAGGCTCCTGAGGAGTGGGTGATAAATATCAACATTTTAGGGCCCTTGGATTAGCCATGGCCATGACGACTGGCAATAGAGTCCTTAAGGACATTAAACTGCTCTTGGAGGTAATGAAGTATCCTTCCAATTCTTTCTCTGTCTTTTTGGTGTACTTTTGGAACCCTCCACCTTGTACTTCTGCCCTCTTCGTCGTACATCGTGCCCTCAAAGTGGTGTGTCCGGTCTTGCTGGATTAGGATTGTCCGATCGAAACGATTATTCGAATTTCGAATGTCGAATCGTGAGTGATAGCTTATGAGGACATTGCCCTGATTGGCGGAGCTTTAAAGCAGAAAGGGCTTTCTAAACAATTCACATTTCGGTCGTAAAACGTCACTTAAAATGATCCGAATGTATGTGCAGCCCTAATAGACACAATTTCTTTCATTCGAAGTTGCTAGAATTGAATCGAAACCTAGTTTAAACAAGTCAACTCGGCCAATCGGGGCGCTTATTTTGAGAAGCGTGGAAAAGTTTAAAACGTTGCCCAAACACAAGGTTCAAGGATTAAAACTCCTAATTGTTAATTTTTATTTAGAAAATCTGTGAGAATGCCTCCAAAAGAAAGTAGTCTCCAACGAAAATTGAATGATAACAGCTCTGTTTGAACGTTCAAAATCCATACAAAGCCAGATCAGAACCTTCGATTATTCTAAATAGGTCTTCGAATTTTCAAATAGTTTGAAATTCAGAGTTTGAACCCGATTAGTTGACCATTTGAAGGCAACTATTTGAATAGCTTCGATATTTGGTTTCAATGTAATCATCCCTATGCTGCTTATTACAACCTTGCTCTCGTACCTCTTTTTGTTAGTTGATGTTGTGTGTGTAACTTTTTACAGAATCCGGTTGTGGGTGTTGTAATTGTGGACGACATTGAAAACCCCATGAACTTCGATGCATTCATCACTGGGCCAGAGGGCACTGGATATGACGGGGGGATTTTTAAAGTGGATGTGGATGTGCCTGCTCAGTTTCCCATGAAACCACCATCGGTAAGCCTTCTTTGAAAGATTGCTTGCATCTTAGTCATAGAGACGTATTTGTTTTCCTGGAGTTTGTGTCTGCTGAGGGAAGTTGTGTCAGATACTTATTATTTGTTTCAGATTCATTTTACAACTCCAATTTTTCATCCGAACATCGCAGATTTTGATGGATACATCTGCTTAGATCTGCTGGATCAGGAATGGTAATGTAATCTGCTATGGGCTCACTTAAGCATTTAAGCATTTAAGCATTTAAGTATCAAACATGTTATTGTCAGTTCTGGGGTGCTGTGAAATGTAACCTAAAGTTGTACCCTTCTTGCTGACTGATGCTGCTTTGGATTAATTTTGATAAACTCTTTTCCTCGCTTGGGTCTAAAGGTGCTTCCACAGAGGGGCCCATCATGACCCATCACGACCCATCACGACCGCATATTATGCCTTTGTCGTGCTTTGACGGTACAATCCGGGTTCGGTATGATATTTTTAGTGTGTATAAAATATTTCGAGTGACTCCCTCAATATTTTCCAAGTGACTCACTTGGTCGTGATGGGTCGTGATGGGTCGTGATGGGTCATGATGGGCCCCTCTGTGGGAGCACCTTAAATAGAACTTTCTTGGAGCCTGCATGGGTAGAAAAACTACTTTTTTAAAAAAAAAATTTTGTTTTGTTGATTTCATGTTATTGTAGGTACCCATCAATTACCATAGGAAACTGTTTGGAGGCGATCCATGGTCTGTTAAGTGACCCCAACCCCCATTCCCCATTGAATGGGGCAGAAGCCCAAATTTATCTGCACGACAGAGAGATGTACAGGAAAACGTGTCAAACATGGACCTACCATTTTGCTAATGGTAAGTATTACTTTATTTTTAAGTTTGGTTTTATGCGTAGTGCTCATTGTTAGTTTTCTTAAGGGCTCCATATTCTTGATTTCATGTTGCAGGTAGCTCTCCAGTTCAAGAATATGAGGCAAAAATTTGGAGGATGATGGCGAAAGGCAAAACCAAGAAGGCAGCTATTAGCCGTTTAACCGATCGAAGGTGGGAGGAGTAATATCAAGGGTAGTTCTGTATTCATCCATCATTCAAGATAAAAATTATTGTATTATGTTCATATTTTGGATTGCGTTTATGTAATTGTGTGGTGTATTTTGTAGTTCATCAGCCGTCTCCTTTCTTAGTAATGAGGATGTGCTGTAATTTTTTTGAGACGTTTAAATAAGTTTTTAAAGCTTTTTTATTTTTGATTTTAAGAATTTTTTTTTAAGAAATCTGTTAAGATTTCTCAATTGAGTTACATTATTACTTTTTTACTTTCCTGACAAGTTTCTGAAAACTTTTTGCTCTCTTTGTAGTTTACTAGGTAGATGTACGCCAGACACCGTCTCTCGTAACAGGCTTCGCGATATCTCGCAAAACACTGTTACGCTGCGACGGGCCTGCGTACATCTACCTAGGCCTGCGGCGCTGGCGAGCATGCAAGATTTAAGATTTACTCGTTTTAGCCCCCACTTTTTTTTTTTTATTACGAGCCTGCATGGTTTAAGATTTACTCATTTAAGCCAGGGGGCTGCCGCCCCCTGGACCCCCGCTTTTCTTTATTACGAGCCCGCATGATTTGAGATTTACTCATTTAAGCCAGGGGGCTGCCGCCCCCTGGACCCCCGCTTTTCTTTATTTAAAATAGGCCAGGGGGCTGCCGCCCCCTGGACCCCCGCTCGCCTCTTTTCATTCTGTAACCAATTTTCTAATTTTTACGCGAAGGGCCCGAGCCCCAAAACCCTTCTCCGCAGAGCCAAACAGACAAAATTTTTGCCCCAAGTATCGCATCTCGACAGATTACCCTGAAAACGACACCCAACATGCATTTTGACGACTTTTCGTCCACATTTACCGCTGTAGCGGCTAAACAGTAAGAGATAGAGCAAAACGGACGAAATTTTCGCCCAAAGGGTCGCAACTCGCCGAGATACCCCCTAGAACACCATAATATTTTGTTATTATTAAAATGTTATTTTTATTTTTATATAAATCAATTTTTAGCAGGGTCAATTTTTGAGCTAGAGTGTTCATATTTGGACTCGTCCGAGCTTTTTAGGCCAAGAAGCTACAGTAAAAATTTCAGGTCGATATCTTGACTCGTTCTTGAGTTATCGTGCGAACAGACACACAGACAGACAGACAGACAGACACACAGACACACAGACAGACAGACACACGGACATTGAACTTTTTTAGCACTCCAGTGGCGTAATAGGCTTCGCTATCGCTCAGCCAACAAACCTTACTTTCATTCCTCAAACATGTTTGTTGAGCAAAAATAAATGTAAGTTAGTGCATTCACTTCTGATTGATTTCCTCTATTCTTTACCCCCTCCTTTTCACAAAAGCATGACAGGAAAATATTGCTGATACAAGACTTATTACCACACCACTTCTTAGGTCTGGAGTTAAATAGAAGTCTGTGCTTATTCACTGACAATAATTTGTGATCTGTAACTTGGATGGATTCCAATTTCATGTTTCCTACTGATGTACCTGTCTGCCAATTAAATTTGGTGAATTTTCACAATTAAAATCAACATCCCATGCTGATATGGACATAAGTGATAGAAAGGGAAAAGAGGTAGCCTAAAAACTCCCCCAAATAATTATTTCTACAGAAGAGAGAGAGAGAAGTGTAGTCTCCAAGTCCCTCCCTGGCCCGGCATTTGCTCACTGTCTTTGTGTCTTTGTAGGCAGGTTGTCCACTCTATTATCAATCATATCAGCTCTGCTGCTTTCAATCTACTTCAAAAATTATGGAACACTAGACAGGCCAGGCGGGATGGGTTAGGCCACAAACCTATGGTCTGGTGTGCAACACCTCTTTCTGGTCCCACGACTCTCTCCCCCGCCTTTCTCCTTTCCCGAATTACCTGTTTTCAGCAGGGAGCTGCATAGGGTAATTCAGCCACGACCAGCGGAGAGGTTCGGGGTAATCGAGTCACGATCAGCGGGGGGCTGCTGGGTAATCCAGCCACGATCAGCAGGGGGCTGCGGGTTAATCGAGCCACGATCAGCGGAGGGTTGCGGGTAAATCGAGGTACGATCAGCAGGGGGCTGCGGGGTAATCGAGCCACGATCAGCGGGGCGCTGCGGGTTAATCGAGCCACTATCAGCGTATGGCTGCTGAGTAATCGAGCCACGATCAGCGGAGGGCTGCGGGTAAATCGAGGTACGATCAGCAGGGGGCTGCGGGGTAATGGAGCGACGATCAGCGGGGCGCTGCGGGTTAATCGAGCCACTAACAGCGTATGGCTGCTAGTTAATCGAGCCACGATCAGCGGAGGGCTGCGGGTAAATCGAGGTTCGATCAGCCTGGGGCTGCGGGGTAATCGAGCAACGATCAGCGGATGGCTGCTGGGTAGTCGAGTCGTGATCAGCGGGGAGGTGCGGGGTAATCGAGCCACGAACAGCATTGGGCTGCTGGGTAATCGAGCCACTATCAGCAGGGGGCTGCGGGCTAATCGAGCCGCTATCAGCGGATGGCTGCTGGGTAATCGAGTCGCGATCAGCGGCGAGGTGCGGGGTAATCGAGCCACGATCAGCGGATGGCTGCTGGGTAGTCGAGTCGTGATCAGCGGGGAGGTGCGGGGTAATCGAGCCACGAACAGCATGGGGCTGCTGGAAAATCGAGCCACTATCAGCAGGGGGCTGCGGGCTAATCGAGCCGCTATCAGCGGATGGCTGCTGGGTAATCGAGTCGCGATCAGCAGGGAGGTGCGGGGTAATCGAGCCACGATCAGCGGATGGCTGCTGGGTAGTCGAGTCGTGATCAGCGGGGAGGTGCGGGGTAATCGAGCCACGAACAGCATGGGGCTGCTGGAAAATCGAGCCACTATCAGCAGGGGGCTGCGGGCTAATCGAGCCGCTATCAGCGGATGGCTGCTGGGTAATCGAGTCGCGATCAGCAGGGAGGTGCGGGGTAATCGAGCCACGTTTACACGATTCCCTTCCCTTCCCCCCTCCCCTCCCGAATAACCCTTTCAATCATTTTTCAACGTTAGTCAGGCCGGGCTTCTCTCCCTTTCTTCCTATGGAACAGTCTCTTCGGGGCGGGTTAATCGAGCCCTGTATGACCAACAGGTCGAGTCGGGGTTGTCAAGCTTTTACCAGGGAGGAGGGTCCAGCCCCTTACAGAAATGTTTTGTACCGAAATCAGCCCGAAAATCGGGCGATCCTCGGTACAACCCGAAACTACCCGGGTTGTACCGAAAATACATCCGGATTTGCTAAAAATCAGTAAGATTCCGGTACAGCCCGCGGATGAGTTTCGGAGTAGCCCAAACTACGGGTAGCCCGAAATGAATCCGAATGTGAGGCTCGATAATCCCCTCTAATTTTCCGCCCCTCACCCCCTGCTACCCCAGCTTTCCCCCTCCCCTCCTGCTCCCCGCCTCATAAGGGTGGAAGCCTACAAACTGTAAAAAATCTCCATGGCCGATTTCCTATGAATGTATCTTACTTTTCCACCGCTTTTAACACATACACTTATACAACTAATTAGTTTTTTTGGAAAGAAAGGCAAGATCAATAGTTCATGGTTGAACACAACAAAAATATTAGAATATCAGGTACACTGCTTGTGCTTGTGAGTTCATGTCGCGAAGCTCTCCCGCCAGCAAACTTGGGCAGTCCGTCGCGACGTTCTTCCTCTGACATGCTACCATCCTGAACCGTGCCAATAATACGAAGTCACACGTCGTCCGCGATAGCTGCAAAAAGTATGCGTGGTGCCCAGCAGTGTGACAGGTCGGATTTATCGAGCCCCACGACCGACGGTGTAAGGTGGTGTAATCGAGCAGCGAGGTGTAATTCACCAGCGAGGTGGGTTTTGGGGATATTCGAGCCCCTCTCCCACCAGCAGTAGGACGGGGTAGATTTATCGAGCCTGTATCATTGAATCGCGGGGAAATCCAGCCACGACCAGCAGGCAGAGGCGGGGTAATCGAGCCTTCAGCAGCGAGGTCGGTTTAGAACATATTCTAGCCTCCTCCTCCTTTCCCCGGGCTTGTGACGGTGTGCGTTAATCAAGCCTGTTCAACTGAAGCGCGGCGGGGTAATCGAGCAACCCCCAGCAGGGCGTGGCGGGTTTAATCGAGCCACCAACGGGAAGCAGGTGGTTTTGGGGAATATTCGAGCCCCTCGGTTCCCTCCAGGAGTGTGAAGGGGTGGATTATTTAAGCCCTAATAATCGGAGGGCGGCGGGGTAATCAAGCCACCACCAGCTGGGCAAGGCTGGGTAATCGAGCCTCTGCCAGCTAGGTGGTTTTGGGCAATAATTGAGGCACCCCCTTCTACCCTCGTGGAGTGCGAAGGGGTCGGTTAATCAAGCCTTAAAGATCGGAGGGCGGCGGGGTAATCGGACCACCACCAGCGGGGCAAGGCGGGGTAATCGAGCCTCTACCAGCAAGGTGGTTTTGGGCAATATTCGTGCCTCCTGAAGTATGAAGAGGTGGATTAATCAAGGCTAATTAATTAAAGGGCGGCGGGGTAATCGAGGCACCACCAGCGGGGCGAGCGGGGTAATCGAGCCTTCAACAGTGAAGTTGGTTTAGAAGGTATTCGAACCTCTGCCCCTTCCCCTTTTCCCCCGCAGTGCGACCGGTTGGATAAGTTGAGCCTGTATAATTGCACCAGTAATCGAGCCTTTACCAGCGAGGTTGGTTTAAAGAAATTGGAGCCCCTTCCCCCCCACCCTCAGCAGAGTGACAGGGCGGATTAATCAAGTATGTGTACTGAAAGCGCGGCGGGGCACTCCAGCCACCACCAGTGGGGCGGGCATTCACCAGCGGTACCGGTTTGAGCAAGGGGTCGTCAACTCTGATATTCCTCTGTACACGAAACTGATATTACCCCGATATTACTTCAATATTACCGATATTACCTTCATATTACATTAATATTACCCATATTTTTGCCAATATTACATCAATATTACCTCAATATTACCCATATTACCCACAATATTACCATATTACCCTAATATTACTCTGATATTACTGATAATATCAATATTCCTCCGTACACGGCTAAAGGCAGTTGACTACCCCTCGGGTTTGAGGGATATTTAAGCCCCCCAGCAGTGTGAAGTGACGGGGTGGATTAGTCGAGCCTTCAGGCTTAGCCCCCCAGTGACGAGCTTATAAGCCCTCTTGTTGCGCCAGTAAGAATGGCTGTGGCCTCCAGTGACGTGTTACAGGCTCTTAGTGCAGCGATGAGGCGGAGCTGTGAGCTCCCAGTGACGAGTATTAGCCCTTAGTCGAGCCTTGTGACTTGCGGTCACCCATACAAATTCGTGTTAGGGGCACTGCTGCTTGACTTCGCTAAGCGACATCAGAGCGCCTGCAAACCAGTCGGTAGGCAAACCCGCATTGCATGAAAAGTGCATTTTTCTGCGACGCCATAACTTTTTACCTAATTGAGCTAAAGAGATCCCCTTTTTTGCATTTTGTAGATCACGACGAGACGAACAAAACGGTGTAACCTGATTTGACGTGCGACCATCCTATCACAAATAAAAGACTAAGAAACCATAAATCAAAGTGGAACACTCGCATTTTGGCACATTTAGACCAATTTTACAGTGTTTAGAGTGTTTTACACCATACAATAAATGACGGGCGCATCAAAATCTACAAGCCATCAAAATTTGGTAACGATCCGACTACTTGTTCAAAAGTTACAGCAAAGTGTAAAATGTTCAACTTTGAACACCTCTTGAACACACTTTTTGTTAGTCCCATTAAATCGCTATGTCCCCTTTTCTTAGCTCTTTATGGTAAGAGTGGACCCCCCTGTCCTGAGCAAAAGCCCTCAGTCGACCCTCGGGACCAGCGGTCACCCATACAAATTCGTGTCAAGGGCACTGCTGCTTGACTTCGCTAAGCGAGATCCGAGCGCCTGCAAACCAGTGGGTAGGCAAACCCACATTGCATTATAAGTTCATTTTGTTGACGACGCCATAAATTTTTACCTAATTGAGCTACAGCGGTCATCTCGACGTGTCCTAAGAACAAAGTCCGATCTGTATGCGCGACGCTCAACAAGGTCCGATCTGTTTGCGCGACGTTCAACAAAGTCCGATCTGTTTGCGTGCGTTTCAACAAAGTCCGATCTGCTTTCGGCCGCGCTCGGGTGGTGGATGTTAAGATCTCTGTGACAATTCTGTTACTGTAGCTTTGCCTATCATTTTTTGTATCAGCTTTTCTTTAATCTTTTAGGATTACGTAGCATCCATTACTTTTTCTCTTCTGCTAATATTAACGAACATATAAATAAAATAAGCCAGCGGTGCAGAGCGCGGCTGAAAGCAGATCGTACTTTGTTGAAACGCACGCAAACAGATCGGACTTTGTTGAACGTCGCGCAAACAGATCGGACCTTGTTGAGCGTCGCGCATACAGATCGGACTTTGTTCTTAGGACGCGTCGATCTTTTTTGCATTGTGTACATCGCGACGAGACGAACAAAACGGTGTAACCGGATTTGACACGCGACCCTCCAATCACAAATAAAAGACTAAAAAACCATAATTCAAAGTAAAACACTCGCATTTTGGCGCATTTAGACAAATTTTAGAGTGCTTTACACCATGACAAAAAATGACGGGGGCATCAAAATCTACAAGTCATCAAAATTTGGTAACGATCCGATTACTTGTTCAAAAGTTACAGCAATGTTTATAATGTTCAGGTTTGAACACCTTTTGAACACACTTTTTGTTACTCCCAACAAATCGTTATGCCCCCTTTTCGTACCACTTCATGGTAAGAGTGGGCCCACCTGTCCTGAGCAAAAGCCCTCGGTCGACCCTCGGGACCAGCGGTCACCCATACAAATTCGTGTCAGGGGCCCTGCTGCTTGACTTCGCTAAGCGAGATCCGAGCGCCTGCAAACCAGTGGGTAGGCAAACCCGCATTGCATTATAAGTTCATTTTTTACAACGCCATAACTTTTTACCTAATTGACCTAGAGAGATCCCCTTTTTTGCATCTTGTAGATCTCGACGAGACGAACAACACGGTTTAACCGGATTTGACGTGTGACCCTCCAATCACAAATAAAAGGCTAAAAAACCATAATTCAAAGTGGAACACTCGCATTTTGGCGCATTTAGACCAATTTTAGAATGTTCTACACCATGACAAAAAATGACGGGAGCATCATTATCTACAGCCTGTCAAAATTTGGTAACGATCCGACAACTTGTTCAAGGTTACAGCAAAGTTTATAATGTTCAACTTTGAACACCTTTTGAGCACACTTTCTGTTAGTCCCAACAAATCGTTATGCCCCCTTTTCGTACCACTTCATAGTAAGAGTGGACCCCCCTGTCCTGAGCAAAAGCCCTCGGTCGAGCCTTGAAACCAGCGGTCACCCATACAAATTCGTGTCAGGGGCACTGCTGCTTGACTTCGCTAAGCAAGATCCGAGCGCCTGCAGACCAGCGGGTAGGCAAACCCGCATTGCATTATAACTTTATTTTTAGCAGATGATACGAATGTATCAGCCTGCTTGTACTGTCATACAGCGAGCAGCCTGCGGAGAGCAGCGCAGCGAGCAGAGAGCAGCTAGTGTGGCATTATATTATATACAGGGGGGGAAATGTCTGCGCGCGGCGCGCGGCGCGCGCCCCGTGCCCCGCGCGCACTGTTCCTTGCCCCGACAGCTCCACGCCACCTCTCAGGCCGCCGGGCGGCCGGGCCGTGGCCGGTCCTCCCACCCCGCGCCTGCGGTGGCGACGCGTAGAGATTTCTACCATACGTATCATCTGCTTTCAAGTTCCGGTCCTCCGGAAATTTTGGTCACGGTCGCGTGGTCTGTTTTTTTTACAACGCCATAACTTGTTACCTAATTGAGCTAGAGAGATCCTCTCTTTTGCATCTTGTAGATCTCGACGAGACGAACAAAACGGTGTAACCGGATTTGACGTGCGACCCTCGAATCACAAATAAAAGACTAAAAAACCATAATTCAAAGTGGAACACTCGCATTTTGGCGCATTTAGACCAATTTTAGAATGTTCTACACCATGACAAAAAATGACGGGAGCATCATTATCTACAGCCTGTCAAAATTTGGTAACGATCCGACAACTTGTTCAAGGTTACAGCAAAGTTTATAATGTTCAACTTTGAACACCTTTTGAGCACACTTTCTGTTAGTCCCAGCAAATCGTTATGCCCCCTTTTCGTACCACTTCATAGTAAGAGTGGACCCCCCTGTCCTGAGCAAAAGCCCTCGGTCGAGCCTCGAAACCAGCGGTCACCCATACAAATTCGTGTCAGGGGCACTGCTGCTTGACTTCGCTAAGCAAGATCCGAGCGCCTGCAAATCAGCGGGTATGCAAACCCGCATTGCATTCAGGGGCGTCGACCTGGCAATTTTTCAGGGGGGGGCAAAACGAGGGATGTTATGAAAGTTGCCTATCTACAAGGGGCCATTGACGCTTCCGTTATTTTTTGCAATTCGTGCTTTCTAAGTTTTAAGCATAACATTGAGTAAATTCAATTTTTTAATGGAATTTTCCGAAAAAATTAGAAAGATAAAGAGCGTTTTCAACGAACTTCGAAAAGTACACAATACCCAACCATATCTGTAAAGCTCCGTGCGTGTCGCGAGCGAAGCGAGCGAAAAAAATATGAGTTTTTGTGTTAATTAAAATGCAGTTTTTCGAGAATACTTTAAGGAATTAGTCGGAATTTGCAGAGTCAAATTGACTTCAAATATTCCCAGAGTACATTCATCATCATGTTACTCGTCATATGTGCTAACATCTAGGCGGACAAGAATAATCGGATGTCGCGAGCGAAGCGAGCGAGAAGCCAGAGCCGAACCTCTGTTCTTTTCTAGCTTAGGGTCAATTTTAGATGAGTTTTAAGGTTAAATGTAGTGGCTTCTTATCTATTATTTTGACCCTTGTTGCCCCCCCCTGCCCCCTGCTGCCTTGGGGGGGGGGGGGCATTGCCCCGCGGCCCCCCCCGGTGTCGACGCCTCTGATTGCATTATAACTTTATTTTTAGCAGATGATACGAAGGTATCAGCCTGCTTGTACTGTCATACAGCGAGCAGTATGCAGAGAGCAGCGCAGCGAGCAGAGAGCAGCTAGTGTGGCATTATATTATATACAGGGGGGAAATTTCGCGCGGCGCGCGCGCGGCGCGCGCCCATCACTACTCCGCGCCGCCTCTCGGCTCGGGACGCTGTGCTGCCGGGCCGCCGGGCCGGTGCCCCCTCCCGCCCCGCGCCCCGCGCCTCCCCCTCCTAGCCCAGCGCGACAGCACTCCGCTTCCCTGCAGCCTGCGACGCGTCGGGACATCTACCATACGTATCATCTGCTTTCAAGTTCCGGCGCTCCGGAACTTTTTGGTCACGGTCGCGTGGTCTGTTTTTTTTTACAACGCCATAACTTTTTACCTAATTGAGCTAGAGAGATCCTTTCTTTTGCATCTTGTAGATCTCGACGAGACGAACAAAACGGTGTAACCGGATTTGACGTGCGACCCTCGAATCACAAATAAAAGACTAAACAAGCAGGCCCGCCCTTCCGCCAAACGTCGTTGCCAGCTCCGCTTTGCTACGCTGGCAACTCCGTTCGGCAGGGGGCGTGCCTGCTTGGCCTGCCGGCGGCGTTCGGTCGGGCCTTCGGCCCGACCCCTAAGTCACACAGAACGTCCTCTTAGCTTGTAAATGATCGGGCCTGCGGCCCGTAAAGGCATTCTCTTCGGATAGAGGCAGTTTGTAACGGTGTACCACCGGAACTACAGCCCTCCCTTCTGCTTTGAAAACGTGCTAAAAGAGACTAAACGGTCAGTTATTCGGCAAAAAAGGGGAGTCGGAAATCTCGAAAAATGTCGAATTACGTGAGTTCGGCCTCAGATGGAACGGTCAAACTCGGACTTTATTTGGCGGCAGTTGGCAACACTGAATTACGTTCGTCGAAACGATTTTAACGGTATAGGCGTCGAGGGGTGTCGAAAATTTCATAAATTGTCGAAATATGTCGAAAATTTTTGAAATATGTAGAAATACGTCAAAAATGTCGAAAAATCTCGAAATATCTTTAGAATGTTGAGATATATCGAAAAATATGGAAAATGTCGAAAAACGTCGAAAAACATCGAAAAATGAGGGATAATGTCGAAAAATGTCGAAGAATATCAAAAATTGTCAAAAATGTTTACAAATATCGAAATATGTCGGAATATGTCAACAATGTCGAAAAATGTCGAAAAACATCGAAATTTATCAAAAATGTCGAAAAATATCGAAAAATATCGCAAATGTCGAACAATATCAAAAGATATCGAAAAACAACGAAAAATGTCGAAAATATCGAAAAATATCGGAAAATATCGAGAAATGTCGAAAATGTCGGAAAACTTCGAAATGTTTGAGTTTTGACGATTGGCAACACTGGAAATTGAAAAACGGTTGGCTCCAATGAATTGCGCTCGAAAAGACAGTTCTAGAGAGGTGCGGGTCGATGGGGTTCGTAAAAGTTGAAAAGTGGGTCAATTTTGGGTGCTTTTTACAGTGTAGTCGCGAGTTGGGTCCTTTTTATCGAAAAACGGTGGGCGCCATTGAACTGGACGCGAAAAGACGCTTCCGGGGAGGTGCAGCTCGATGGGGTTGAGAAAAGTTGAAAACTGGACCAATTTCGGGTGCTTTTTACAGTGTAGTCGCGAGTTGGGTCCATTTTTTCGCAAAACGGTGTGCACCATTGAACTAGACGCGAAAAGACGCTTCCGGAGAGGTACGGGTCGACGGGGTTGGAAAAAAGTTGAAAAATTTTATTTTTTTTATTCCTGAAAACTTTAATAATTTTTTTCAGTGCCTTAATGAGGGTTGGCAGGATTTGCACCAGGCGTTTCGGTGTCCAGGAGTGACCCTTAAGAGACCCTAAAAATTTCAACTCTCTAGCTCAACTCCTTCGAGTGGAACAGACAGACAGACAGACAGACAGACAGACAGACAGACAAACAGACAGACACCAGATCGATTGCATAAGCCCGCTCTGAAGCTTTTTCAAAGCAGAAGGGCGGGCTAAAAACCATAATTCAAAGTGGAACACTCGCATTTTGGCGCATTTAGACCAATTTTAGAATGTTCTACACCATTACAAAAAATGACGGGCGCATCAAAATCTACCAGTAATTCAAATTTGGTAACGATCCAACTACTTGTTCAAAAGTTACAACAAAGTGTAAAATGTTCAACTTTGAAAACCTTTTGAACACACTCTTTGTTAGTCACAACAAATCGTTATGGGCCCCTTTCTTAGCTCTCTATGGCTTTAGTGTCCACCTTCAGTCCGACCACTCTGGCTCAAACCGTTTGCCCGCTAGAGCAGTCCAAAATTTTGAACGTTCAAATTTTTGAACGGTCATAACTCGGAGAGTTTTTATCGCACAACGAGCGGGAAACGCGTGAACACTCTTCGTAACAGCACCCACCTCCCCTATAAATTTGGTGTCGATCGGCCGAGCCGTTTGGGCTGGCCAGACTTTTGGTCCATTTTTGAACCCGTGCAGACCAATTTTTGAGCTCATATATCTCGAAAATCATGCTAGGTAAAACAAGCAGGCCCGCCCTTCCGCCAAACGTCGTTGCCAGCTTCGCTACGCTGGCAACTCTGTTCGGCAGGGGGCGTGCCTGCTTGGCCTGCCGGCGGCGTTCGGTCGGGCCTTCGGCCCGACCCCTTAGTCACACAGAACGTCCTCTTAGCTTGTAAATGATCGGGCCTGCGGCCCGTAAAGGCATTCTCTTCGGAGAGCGGCAGTTTGTAACGGTGAACCACCGAAACTACAGCCCTCCCTTCTGCTTTGAAAACGTGCCGATAGTGACTAAACGGTCAGTTATTTGGCAAAAAGGGGGAGTCGGAAATCTCGAAAAATGTCGAAATACGTGAGTTCGGCCTCAGATGGAACGGTCGAACTCGGACTTTAATTGGCAGCAGTTGGGAACACTGAATTACGCTCGTCGAAACGATTTTAACGGTATAGGTGTCGAGGGGTGTCAAAAATTTCAAAAACTGTCGAAATATGTAGAAAATTGTCGAAATATGTAGAAATACGTCAAAAATGTCGAAAACTCTCGAAATATCTTAAAAATGTTGAGATAAATCGAAAATGTCGAAAAACATCGAAAAACATCGAAAAATGAGGGATAATGTCGAAAAATGTCGAAGAATATCAAAAATTGTCGAAAATGTTTACAAATATCGAAATATGTCGGAATATGTCATCAATGTCGAAAAATATCGAAAAACATCGAAAATTATCAACAATGTCAAAAAATATCAAAAACTATCGAAAATTATGGAAAAATATCGAAAAATATCGAAAATATCGAAAATTATCGAAAATTATTGAGAATGTCGAAAAATATCGAAAAATATCGCAACAATATCGAAAAATATCAAAAATTAACGAAAATTAACGAAAAATGTCGAAAATATCGAAAAATATCGGAAAATATCGAGAAATGTCGAAAACGTCGAAAATAATCGAAATGTTTGAGTTTTGACGATTGGCAACACGGGAAATTGAAAAACGGTTGGCACCACTGTATTGCGCTCGAAACGACGGTTCTAGAGAGGTGCGGGTCGATGGGGTTCGTAAAAGTTGAAAAGTGGGTCAATTTTGGGTGCTTTTTACAGTGTAGTCGCGAGTTGGGTCCTTTTTATCAAAAAACGGTGGGCGCCATTGAACTGGACGCGAAAAGACGCTTCCAGAGAGGTGCGGGTCGATGGGGTTGAGAAAAGTTGAAAAGTGGACCAATTTTGGGTTTTTTACAGTGGAGTCTCGCGAGTTGGGTCCTTTTTATCGAAAAACGGTGGGCGCCATTGAACTGGACGCGAAGAGATGCTTCCGGGGAGGTGCAGCTCGATGGGGTTGAGAAAAGTTGAAAACTGGACCAATTACGGGTGCTTTTTACAGTGTAGTCGCGAGTTGGGTCCACTTTTTCGTAAAACGGTGTGCACCATTGAACTGGACGCGAAAAGACGCTTCCGGAGAGGTACGGGTCGACAGGGTTGGAAAAAGTTAAAAATTTTTATTTTTTTTATTCCGTGAAAACTTTAGTAATTTTTTTCAGTGCCTTAATGAGGGTTAGCAGGATTTGCACCAGGCGTTTCGGTGTCCAGGAGTGACCCTTAAGATACCCTAAAAATTTCAACTCTCTAGCTCAACTCCTTCGAGTGGAACAGACAGACAGACAGACAAACAAACAAACAGACAGACACCGCATCGATTGCATAAGCCCGCTCTAAAGCTTTTTCAAAGCAGAAGGGCGGGCTAATAAAAAGTACCGACACAAAAAAGTTGGTAAATATGGTCAGGAACATCGTACTGGGCTCAAAAAAAAATCCGTCAAAATGGTGGCTATGAAAATTTTTAAAAATAAAAGTTTGAACGCATTTTTGGCCCATTTCCGGTGCTCTGAGACCCCAAAATGTAGCCAAATTAAAAAATTGTACGGCTTTTTTCTATCTAATGCAATGGTCGAAAATTCAAAATTCGAAAATTTCATGGAGGCCTGACCTTTGAACATTGACCTTCGAGATCTCAGCTCCAAGGTCACGCACAAGGTCACGCGATAGCTCTACGATCTACAAAAAAAACTATTTTCTTCCATACACGGTCGCGTTCGCAAGAAATTATTAGAAGAGCCACACCGAGCAATCGAAAAAAATCCTTGTGGCGGGCCCAGGGGGCGTATTTTTCTTGCTTCACAAGGATTATGGCTTTCCAATGAGAGATAACTAGACAGCTGCAAGCAGCTACAACGCGCGCGATGGCGAACTTGATTAATATTGCCGGAATTTAGTGTTGATTGACACCATTCGCGTCGCTCGTTCGCTCGCGGAATTAGTATTGGTTTTCGAAGTTGCTTCCGCAGTTGAATTTTGGCCGCCATAACGAGGGTAGTCCGCAAAGGGCTAGTAGGCAAACGCGTACCGCGAAAGGTTCTTCCACAACCAACTCATCGGGAGGTGACGGTACGAAATTTTGGGCACCAGAACTTTAATTCCTGCTTCCCCCTGCGCTTGTGCTCTCCGGGTAGGCCGCCACCTTCACACGAGTGCTTGGCGGGCTGGCCTATCCAGTTTGTCGCAGGCGTTTCGCTTCGGTAACGGCCATTTGTGGGGGCGCCAGAAGTCGTACTCGGTAGCCGTGAACATGATAGTACTTTTACAAGGGTATGCCCAGACCCATTTGTCACGCCGTCAGGAATGTCCCAACGGACCTATCAGTCATCCTGCGGCGGTAGCCGTCGACTTGCAAATCGTATTGCAAGGGTAGCCAGCGATTAACCTTGCAAAAGTAATTCCAGAGGTTACGGCGTGTGACACATTTATTATTCATGTTGTACAGGACGAGCTTTTACCAATTTTCATCCTTGCGCCTGCGATTGGGTGCATAGGCAGCCCAACGTACGGGCGTGTTATTTCAGAATGTGACGTAGTGGTGACCACGAAGCGCGCAATTTTATCGACAATATCTTTTACCAATTAGACATCACCTTTGCCCTTTCGGCGCCTGCGTTCGGAAAAATAGACAGCCTAACCTACGTTCGTGTCATCTTGCTTTCATTTTGTATGGCCACCCACAATTCAACTTAATATGGTATGCTGTAGCGATGGCGACACATTGGCTATACATGCCTACACCACCTGACAACCCTGTCAAGTGACCAACAGGACTTATCTCGCTGGAGTAGTCGACCTTTGATGATCCTTCTGCTTCAAGCGCTCTGGTTCTGTTCAGCGGGATTGTCCGTGATAATCACACATTTCCTCCTCAAATAGCACCGATATCGATAATAATAATTTAAGATGACTCTTTCTTCAATACTGCATGATGTCAATATTCAGTTGCAGGCACCTGACATTCGGTACGGAAGCCTGCTTTCCTGTCTCCAAGCGCCAGCCATAGCCACAACACACACTTATTTTCACTATTCACCCCTAAAATGACTCATACTTTCAATTGTATTAGGTCTGAATGTACTAAATGTGCTTCATAAACACCGTTTTCCTGTAAACTTGTCTTGTAATAACATTTTTTGAAAGTGGTGTTTAAAAGGCTCAGGACCGGCTAGGAGTGGCCTGAACGGCCCATCTTCGCCCCTTGGAGGTAGGCGATGGTGTGTTCAGAAGTAGGGGCCGCCTTTGTCGCCGCCTTCTGAGGCGAAGTTGTGCAGGTAATATGAGAAATTACACTGTCTTATTGACAACCGATTGTATCGATTTTTCATAGTTGTTGTTTACCTGTTTCTTAACTGAAAGCTTTCTTTTGGTTTGAAGTTCGATTTAACATGAAAATCAAATTCGGTTTCTTAAATTAAGTCTTGTTTGCCTTGCATAGACCTTATAATTGTTGAAGTAGTACATGGCATGAAGCATGACTATTTCATGTGCTGTGAATTTGAGGCGTATTCACTGGAATGGTAAGCAAATTACTAACGCAAAGTTTGTATATAACATAAAATGACTGTGTCATCATTTTATTAAATGATGATTTTTGTTGGGATAGTTCTGCATAGCTTGATAACTTTGTTTACATTAAGTGTTTCAATAATATTCGTTCAGTCCTTGCTTTATTGTAGCGTTTTTATAGCTCACTAGAATTTTTGTGAACATAACATAACCCTTCCAAACTTGACTTCTACATTTGGCTTTTTTTTCTATAAAGCTGACATTTGTGTTCCTTTTTAAATTCTTTTTGTATTTGCCAAGAAACTCTTTGGTTATACTACTCTACTTTCATCTGATTTCGAAGTAAAATGTAATTTATTGGAAACCAAGTATCTATCTAAGTACCTATCTATCTATACCAAAGTTGTGCAGATGAAAAAATGACACATTTTTGCAATAAGTCTATACCATACTTTATTCTTATCAATATTAACTCATTCTTTTCTTTTCTTTTGCTGCAGCTTGTACCACAACCACCCCTTGAAAAACTGGCCATGTCTCTCTCAAGTTGTTGAAGTTTGTTTCAACATCATTTTCATGTTTATCCATGAATTTCCTGAGATAAAGAAGTGTTTTTGTTTAAGGAGAATTGATGTTAGACAGGTGCACAACTGATAGAGTAGGTGCAGCTATCTTTTGGTTTGAAGTTTAATTCAAGTTGAAAATCTACACTTTTATTTTTGAAAACTTAGTTTTGTTTGCCTTGCATACACCTTATATTCTTAAGTTTAATACTAAACATATTTGTTTATTTGTCTGTTCCTTTTTTCAGGTGAAAAAATATTCAGAAACAATGGTTTGGACTGTTCATGATATCACCTTTAAATTGTTTGCGTTTGTCATGACGTCGTGAAATTTTTTGTGGCAATGGAACAGTTTTTCATAAAATGATCTAACCTTTCTTTGGTTATGTTTTAAGATAAGGTAATGTGTGTTTGTATTATGCCTGTATGTATAAGTATAACTATTCTATATAGTTATTATTGCAAATGTTAACTTTTTGTTTCAGTTATCAAAGCAATCTGACAGTGATTGGAAAACAACATGAAAAAGCAGAATTGTCCATCAAGTTTTTAAACGATCAAGACAGTCACACCATATCAAGTCGATGAACATCGAGTAATAGAAAAAATTTATCTTTTCAAAAACGGATGTAAAGGTGTTATCAGCATGTAAGGTTGTATATTTTTATTTTTATGTATAATTTGATTAGAGTGTTTTATTGTTAATGTGAATTTGAAAAGTTTAAAGTCTACGCTAACTACAGTACCAACCTGAGTCTAAGACTACCTTTTTTGCCTAAAAATTCAGCTCTGAAGTAGTTGGTGGTCATTGATTCAGAGCTTAAAGATGACCCTCCAAGGGGCGATGGCAGCTCAGGCGTGGAGTCCCTTGGTATTAAATCGTTGGATTTCCCGAAATGCATGCCTTGCTGACCCACACACTCCCCGACGCCAGCGTTGCTATCCACTCTTGTTGAAGTGCTCCTGACCTGAGTCAGTTTTGTTTGTTTTGTAGGTTTGTTTCGCTAGCGATAACTAGCAGTAGTAGTTCAGGCTATATAGTTTATCGAAACTATACTGAAAGTATACTTAAAGTAAACTGGAACATTTACTAAAGCTCTAAGTACACGGTGCCATATGCCCGGGTCGGTGATGCCTCCCGACCATTTCGGCAGATTAGCCGAGTGGTCTAATGCGTATGTTCACAGATCCAAGGTCCTAGGTTCAACTCCCGGCAACAGCAGTTCATCAAAGAACGAAAATACTTCAGAAAAGAACGAGTACTACAAAGGCAAAGAGAAAGAATAATCAATAAGAAGGGGAAAAAAAAGGAAAAAATTTTGGTGGGGGTTGAAGGGGGGTGGGGGTAAACAAACTTCTCGAAAACTACCAGACGAGTTTATGACAAAGTTAACTTGTCCGAAAAAAGTGGTACTTTAGGTATACTTATAAGTAACTTTTGTATACTTGAAGTATACATAAAACTTAGATTTGTTACTTATACGTATACTTAGAGTACACATTTCGATTCACATCCTTTTCACTTAAGATGCACCTACATGTGTACAAAGAAAAAAGATTTTTGTTATAAAATCCTTTACTTTAACATAAAATGAAGTTAAGTCGAACCATGAACTTAAAAATGAACTCTTTTCCACCCGGGTAAGCCGAAGGTAGTCCCTTTACCACCTGTGATGAAGTAGGAACTTTTCTTAAATTTTGGATCATTCTAAGGAACTTTTTCTATTGAATTTTTTTTTGTCAATTCAGTCATTTTAAAGTACAGGAGGGCTTAGATTCAGGGAAGTCATAGCCTCTGGCTGGTATGCTGGGTCTAATGTCAAAGTCTTATTTTCATTGCTCTTTTTTTGGATGACGATTTGGTGCCATATATTTTCGTATTCAAACAACCTTGGCAGTCATCTTAATATTTTAAAAATTCAATGCAAAAGTGTCTTTTACTTTAAGGGAAAAATTGTGTATGCTGTTTGCTCGATTGTTATGGTTTTTGTAACCCTCATTATTGAGTGTACTTAAGTATGATTTGTTCTGAGACATGTTAATATTAAAAAAATTGTACAGTCACCATAATGTTTTTTAGAATATATTGAAAAACTGACTTCTACTTATAATGTAGATTAATATATTTTCCCTATAAGAGATTAAAAAGGAATACCAAATAGTCAAAGCAATCAAGAATAGTTGTCAAGAAAAAACTAATTTAAATTTTATGGAGATACATACTTCAAAGGAATGGCACAGGTAAACATAAGAAATAACTGTATAAATATAACAACAGTTAATCTTTGATCTTTGCTTTCAGAAAAGTTATTCATCAGCAAGTGCTATTCTTGTATGTACCATAACAAAGGCATTGTAGTCTGCAACTAGGCAACATTGGGCCTTGACTTGCAACACTTTGACTGTTACGGTTTAAAAATTCCTAATTATTTTTTTTTTTTAACTTTAAAATTTCAGTCTTATTTAAAATTTAAACATGGATATTGAAGAGGAACTTGAAGTATGTATTCAACAAATATACAATTATCCTTTCCTTTTTTAATTTCAAGAATTTATTGTTATAAGCTGATTCCATTGAAAGCTTTTGCTTTTTTTTTTGCTCAGATCTGTTGAAGGCGACAAGACATATATTAGTCTTGCTAAATTGTAACTGTAAAACAACTGATCTTTTTGAATTTTTCATTTTTTTAGGATCTGAGTACTGAATCTTTTACTGATGATGACGGCGAGGAATCACATCAATCTTCAGAATTTGTAAGTGTTAGATTTTTTATAAAATATTTACTATAAAATACTGGTATTATCTTGAGTAGCGAAAGGCATCTTATGCAGTCAGCTTAGCTGTTGGTTGTTCATGTCCGATCCTGTCCATTCGATGTCCATGTCGATTCGGCGTGGCGGGGGGGTTCGTGGGCTGGGCGGCGGGCAGGCTGATGGTCACCCTGAGGACATGGACGTTGAATGCGAAAGCGTGGCGGGTGTCTTCATGGGCTGCGCGGCGGGCGGGGTGACGGTCAGGCTAACGACGTGGACGTTGAAGGCGAGGGCGTGGGGGCTGGATTCGTGGGCTGGGTGCCGAACATGCTGGCTGTTAGGTTGACGCCATGCACATTAAAGGTGAGGGCGTGGCGGGGGAGTTCGTGGGCTGGGCGGCGGGCAGGCTGATGGTCACCCTGAAGGCGAAAGCGTGGCGGGTGTCTTCATGGGCTGCGCGGCAGGCCGGGTGACGGTCAGGCTAACGACGTGGACGTTGAAGCGGAGGGCGTCGTGGGTGTACTCGAGGGCTGGGTGCCTAGCATGCTGACTGTTAGGTTGACGTTATGCACATTAAAGGTGAAGGCGTGGCGGGGATGCCCGTGGGCTGCGCGGCGGGCAGGCTGATGGTCACCCTGAGGACATGGACGTTGAAGGCGAAAGCGTGGCGGTTGTCTTCATGGGCTGCGCGGCAGGCGGGGTGACGGTCAGGCTGAAGACATGCACGTTTAATGCTAGGGCATCACGGGCGGTCCCAATGGTCTGTGCGGCAGTCAGGGTGACGGTTTGGCTAACAACGTGCACGATGACTGCGAGGTCGTGGCGGGCTGGCCTGTGTGCTGGTCAGAATGAAGACATGCACGTTTAAAGCTAGGGCATGACGTGCGGTCCCAATGGTCTGTGCGGCAGTCAGGGTGACGGTTTGGCTAACAACGTGCACGATGACTGCGAGGTCGTGGCGGGCTGGCCTGTGTGCTGGTGTGAGCAGGATGAGGGTCTTGTTGTAAACATGCATGTTGAAGGCGAGTGCGCTGCGGGCGTGGCCTTCGGTTGGTCGGCGAACAGGTTTACGGTCATCTTGATAGGTCTTAGACGTTGAAGGCGAGGGCATGGCGGGTGTATTCATGGGCTGGGCGGCGGGCGGGGTGACGGTAAGGCTAACAACGTGCACGTTGACGGCGAGGGCGTGGCAGGTGGGCCCCTGTGCTGGGCGCCGGGAAGGCTGACTGTTAGGCTAACGTCAGGCACATTAAAGGTGAAGGCATGGCGGGGAAGCCCGTGAGCTGGGCGGCGAGCAGGCTGACGCTGACCCTGAGAACATGGGCGTTGAAGGCGAGGGCATGGCGGGTGTCTTCATGGGCTGCGCGGCAGGCGGGGTGACGGTAGGGCTAACAACGTACACGTTGACGGCGGGGGCGTGGCGACTGTGCTCGTTGCCTGGACGGCGGGCTGGCTGACAGTCAGTCTTAGGACATGCAATATGAACGCAAGGGTGTGGTGGGCGTGCTTGTGTCTTGGTCGGTTAGCACGTTTACGGTCAGCCTGAAGTCATGTACGTTAAAGGCGAGAGATAGGCAGCGTGGCTAACAGGGTGATTGTCAGGCTGACGACATGCACGTTGAAAGCTAAGGTGTGGCCAGGGGGCCCGTGGTTTTAATGTATTTATATTTTTGTATTTCAGGACCCCAATCAACCATCAACTTCTCAGAAGCGGAAGTTAAGTTTGACGACCCTGGGCTGTGCAGATAAATTTATGAAAACCACAAAGGCATCAAATAAGTCTAATACATCCGATGATGATGATTCCAATAATTCTTCACAGTCGAAGGTAATTATTAATTTTTTTTTTGTGACAATTTTAATGTTATTTTATACCTAAGTTTACCTTTTTTTTAGTCAAAGAAAAATGAAAACAAGAAAAAAAAGAAAGTCAAGAAATCTGAAAGCAGTGTTACCAATAATGCTAAATCTACAGCTGATGATGATGATACCTTGGTTTGTTGCATGTTTTTGTAATCTTTTTTATTGTGTGTACATTCAGTATGATAACATTGTGTTGTTTTATAAGAATCCTAAGAAAGCTGGCAAAGGCAAGCCGCAGGACAAAGATGATGCCAACGACAGTGATGATTCTGATAATTCTTCAAATGTGAAGGTAATTTTTCGATTATTGTTTTTCTTTTAAATTTTAGTGATATGTTACACTAAAGTTTACCTTTTTTTAAGCCAAAGAAGGATGAATCTAAGAACAAAAAGAATCTCAAAAAGTCTGATAGCAGTTCCACCAATAATGATCAATCCTCGGATGATGAAGATGATACCTTAGTATGTTGCATGTTTGTTGCAATATTTTATAGTGCCTAAGTTTATACTTACTAAAAAATTTTGGTTACTTTATTTAAAGGAAACTAAAACTAAGGCAAGGAATAAAAAAAGATCAAAATCGAGAAAGTCGGACAAGAGAAGCCACAAAAAGTCCAAACCAGATAATAACAAGGTAAAATTTTACTTTTATAATAACTGCTTTACAAATTAACAAATCTAACAATATTCAAACTATTTGTCAGGCTTCATCATCCAAGAAATCCGAGAACAAAGATAAAAAGGACAACCCTTCTGAAGAAGAAGAAACCGATGTAAGTTTATTACATTAATTGTGAAATGAACTTGGGAAGCAAAGTAGTTTAATTGGCTACCTTTCACTTTTAAGTCATTTTCTGCCCTTTTTATACCAATTTTCTTTTACCCTTTTTTTAAAAAAAAAGTTGTTGATAGCCATCTCAACCAATTTGTGAAAGCTTGCATCGAAATGTTTGTGCTATGTTAACAGAACCTTGCAATTTTCCCAGGATTCATCTGATGAAGATTGCAATATGCTTAACAAAGCCAGTGCCAAATTAGGGGATTTTCGGTCTATCAAAGATTTGCCTGTACATAGGTTTTTCCGAATCATGAGCTTTGAAGCAGTACATACTGCTAATGGACCAGCTATTCGTGCCAAAATGTTTGATCGAGCTACAGATGAAATTTTCTTCACCCATTTACCAAAACGTTTATATGATTCAATTTCTAACAACCTTGAAAACTTAAATGAAGTTTCAAAATCAGATAAGCCGTTCTTTTTTGCTTTCCTAGGATACAAAGGTCGTGGATTTAGGATCAAGTTTACCAGAAACCCTTCTAAAAAGAAGTGATAGTTGGCTTTGTTTATGCAGATTGTAAATATGTATTAATCTTTCAATTAGATAACTATCTGTTTAATTTCAATTTTATCTTTCTTTTTCATAGTTTCATGTTCTGGCAACTTTACGAAACTATTGGAGAAACCAAAAGCGTTTACAAAGAGAAAGGACTAAGAAAAATTTATAGTTTCACTGGATGGAATCTATTGCACTCAGGTTTTCAATAAGGGATGTTAATTCTTTCATGAATCCTTTAATATTTTCTTTTGAATATTACAGAGTGGAGTTTTGCTTAAACTTTTTTTTTTCTTTTTTCAGTTTAGGTTCGCTCATTGTTATTGAAATATTTAAACAACATTGGATGTTAAACCAGCACTATACAGGGTGGCGCGTTTGCCCCGGTTGATTTCGTAAGTAGGCAGACCCGCCACAGCACGTTCTCGGGCGAGGGCCGGTACGGGAGCGGGCTGGCCAGCTCTCTCTCACTCGCACGCTGGCTGCGTCTCGTTCTAAGGCGGGGGGAGGTGCGGGGCGGGCTCCCCTCCACACCTCGACTAGGCAGCCAGCGCGCCTCGCCTCTCCCCCCCTACCTCGGCGTCTGTCTTGCTCGCCCCGCCTGGCAGCTCCGCGTACTTCGTGCGCACCCCCGCGGCCCGCGCTCAACCCCGCGACCTGCGCTCAGCCCCGCGGACTGCGCGCACCGCAGCGGCCCCGCGGCCCGCGCTCACCCCCGCGGCCTGCGATCACCCCCGCGGACTGCGCGCACCGCAGCGGCCCCGCGGCCTGCGCTCACCCCCGCGGACTGCGCGCACCGCAGCGGCCCCGCGGCCTGCGCTCACCCCCGCGGACTGCGCGCACCGCAGCGGCCCCGCGGCCTGCGCTCACCCCCGCGGACTGCGCGCACCGCAGCGGCCCCGCGGCCCGCGCTCACCCCTGCGGCCCGCGCTCACCCCTGCGGCCTGCGCTCAGCCCCGCGGCCTGCGCTCACCCCGGCGTCCTTTGCTCGCCCCCGCGGCCTGCGCGCCCTCGCTGCGCTGCCATTGCTCCTTCCCCTCTCCCCCTACCACGACGTCTGTTTTGTTTGCTGCTAGCAGCCGATGGATCGTCTGCTAGCGGACAGCTTCCCCCACTCTCCCTCAGTCTCCGCCACCTCCCCCCTCTCGGCTGGTCCAGCGAGGAAGACAGACGCCGAGGTATGGGGGGGAGGGGCGAGGCGCGCTGGCTGCCCAGTCGAGGTGTGGAGGGGAGCCCGCCCCGCCCCTCCCCCCGCCTTAGAACGAGACGCAGCCAGCGTGCGAGTGAGAGAGAGCTGGCCAGCCCGCTCCCGTACCGGCCCTCGCCCGAGAACGTGCTGTGGCGGGTCTGCCTACTTACGAAATCAACCGGGGCAAACGCGCCACCCTGTATTACTTAAAGATGAAGCTGAGTATTATTTTTCGACAGAGTGGATGTAGGAATATCTTTAAAATTAACATATTGCAGAAATCTAATGTTCATTGTTTCTCCATAGTTTTACATACTAAACATGGTAGTTTGTTAATGTAGTGGCAATATTAGTACTTTGGTATCCATAATCCTAAGAAGTTTGTTTTTAGGTTACAAATAATTATGTCTATTAAATGATGATAAAATTTATCACTCTTGTTATTTATTTTTGATTATTAAATTAACTAACAAATCTGATGTTTTTCTCAGGATCCTGACTTGAAAAAGTTACACAAAAGAAAAAGGCAACAGAACTGGCGACAAAACCGATCGGAATCTAAGGTTGATTTTGATAGAAGAAAACAAAGGTTGAGAATGAGAAATGTTAGGGAAAGGGAAAAGCAAGCAGAGAGGTTAAGAAGAAAGAAACTGGATAGAATTAAACACAGATTATCAAGACTAGTTCGAAGACAAGGTACAACTGAGGTTGCCTTGAACAAAGACCTAGATATAACTCAAAATGATTTTGACATCTTTCAAAAATCTCTAGATTGGTACACATGTGATATTTGCAAGAAATAGCAAATTTATTGTAGATCCAAAAAGAAACCTTGCAAAGACTGTCATATCTATACATCATCTAATGATTTAGATCCTAAAGATGTCCCTTCTGAATTGTCGGACTTGACATTTGTTGAACAGCAAGTGATAGCAAGGGTTCATCCAGTTCTATCCTTATACAAAGTTAAAAATGTGCAATACAAATATTCAGGACAGATTATAAATTTCCCTCAAAATGTTCAAGAGCTTTGTGACATATTGCCAAATACTGTTGAGAACTTAAGTGGTGTTTTGGCAATACGTTGCAAGGATTCAGATGGATTTAGAGATTTCTTCATTCGAAAACAAAAAGTACTTAATGCTTTGGTTTGGTTAAAGGCGAATAACCCTTTTTATTATGATATTCAAATTAGTCAAGAGCGTATTGATTTATTACCAGATAATGGATGTATATACAATCAAGTACGTGGATTCAATGATGATGGCGAAAAGTCCTGTTCAATCACAGATGGTGATTTAGTAATTACTGTTGATGATTTACCCGAAATGGATAATGAAGAAGAATTGATTGTATACAAAGATGTACCGGACTTATCCTATGTTTCACAAAAAGATCAGTTAAACTTAAACGAAAATGTCTTAGTTTGGCCGTCAATTGGACGCATACCAATCAATGAATTTAGTAGCCCTGGTTATATTACAATGAGTTTTCCTCATTTGTTTTGTTGGGGTACATGTGATTATTCAAACAGAAGAGATAATACTGTTAGTCTACATAAATACATAGAACATCTTATGTTATACAAGGATGGGAGGTTTGCTCGTGATCCCAGATTTAGATTCTTTATGTTGAATAGTATGATGAGATGGCAAGCATTACCCTTAGGCAATATTTTTGTTAAGCAAAACTCACTGTTTAAAGACATGACTGTTTGCCATCTTAAACAATATCTTAAGAAAAATCCTAATCATGTCAAAGAAATATTATTTTATTCAAGACGAATCAAATCAACAAAGGCATATTGGATATCTAAGTGTGCTGAACTTGAAGATATGGTAAAACAGATTGGACCACCAACAATATTCTTTACATTGTCAAGTGCAGACTATCATTGGAAAGAGTTATTTCGATTGCTGGGTGAGAATGAAAGTGACGTGCTGGATTATTCTGTAAGAAGTAGGCTGTTGTCAGAGAACCCTTTGATTGTAACAACATTTTTTAAATTTCGTGTCCAGTACTTTCTCAAAAAATGTTTCTGTGACAACTTCAATGTTAAAGATTATTGGTATCGAATTGAATTTCAAAGTCGAGGGAGCTGTCATGTTCATGGTGTAGCTTGGTTCAATAATGCCCCAGATATTAGAAATCTTAATACACCTAAGGATAAACAAAATGCTTTAGATTACTTCAGTAAACTTGTATCCTGTCATAACCCTGATCTTGCTCACAGACCAAATTTAATACATCCTTGTTCTAAGAATTTATCTGAAGTTAATGATTTGGCTGAAGATTTGGCTGAACTAGTAAACCGAATTCAACGTCATACCTGCTCGAAACAATATTGTCTTAAGAAAAGAAATCGAATTGTAAAAGATTGTAGATTTGGCTTTCCTAAAGATTTAACATCTGAATCAGAATTGATTGAAACTGATAATGGTCATGATATAATTTTTGAAAGGAATGATCAATTTGTAAACAATTTGTAAACCCATGGGTTTTACAAACTTGGCGTAGTAACATCGATTTTAGTCCAATCATTTCTGAGCGAATACTTTATAAATATATTGCTAAGTATGCAAGTAAATGTGAATATAACAGCACACAATATACAAATGTTTTACGAGATTTATTAGATAACAGCCAATTTGAAGATGAGCATTGTAAAAAAGTTATAAGGAAACTCATGATTAAAACATGTGCTGAACATGATAATTCAGCCCAGGAAGTAATCTATCTCCTGATGGGATTTCCATTGGTTAATTCTTCTAGAGAATTTGTTATTGTTAATTTGAACAATAAGAATTGGTGTCCTTTAAGTTCTGTTAAACAGTATGAACCAAAGTTAACTTTTTTGGACAGGTATACATCTAGACCAATTGAATATGAAGAATACAGTTTAACAGAGTTTGCCAAAAAATGTTACTATTACAAGAACAAGTTGGTTGTTAGGAAAAAGGAAGCTGTGGTTCGTCTTTTTCCTAGGTTTAACAAATTGATATGTGGATACAATGACCTTAGAAATGCTTGTACATTCTTTGTACCTTGGAGATCTTTAGATGACTTTTTCTGTCATGAAGAAGAATTGATACAGCTTTTACAAGGTTCAAACTTGGAAATAGATGACTTTGATGGTTGTACATTTGATGTGACAGATGATGATTCCAGTGATGAAGAGTCTGCTAAAAAACCTAAGTCCAGAAAACATTCTGGTTTATCATTTCTTAGTCAAACTAAGGCATCTGGAAGTGATGCTGCTCTAAGTGAAAATAAGTCTAAATTTAGTCCTCAGTATGGTCTTGATGTATATGATTATAATACAGTGCAAGAACTTTCGAATCAGGTCAGAGAATTGGTTTTGGTTAAGAGAACAGAAAATTATGAATATTCAAAGCTATCAGAAGAACAGATGAATATTTTTAAGTTTTTTCAAAAGTCAGTATCTAATATAATGGCTAACAAAATAAACTTTGTGAAGCGTGTCATTTTACAGGGTAAAGCTGGTTGTGGCAAGAGTTACCTTTTACATTGTATGAAACAATATTCAACTGAATGTTTTGGAATTGATTCTTGTGCCACTTTAGGGCCAACTGGTGTTGCAGCCAAAAATGTGAACGGTTGTACAATTCATTCATTCTTTCGCTTACCAACTAGACATTCTTCTTTTAAGCGTTTAGTTGGACAAGAATTGCATGTATTTCAAGAAAAACATGAACGTTTGAAGGCTGTTTTCATAGATGAATATTCCATGGTTGGTTGTAAGTTATTAGCAATGATTGATCAACGATGTAGAGAAATGAAAGATTGCAATGAGCCATTTGGCAATTTAATGATTTTCTTAATTGGTGACATATACCAGATTAAAGGAGTCGGTGACAAGGCTTTATATGATAACAGTAACATCAGTAACTGGAATTCTTTAACACACCTTGGGAAAGTTGCCCTTAATTCTTTTCAGAAAGCTTTTTTCTTAACAACTCCACAGCGTTTTGATGATTGCAAGTATAGTAATTTTCTAGATCGTTTGGCAGTTGGTAACTGTACACAAGATGACTTTGATATGATTAACTCTAGACACATTAATCGAATCAGTAAATTAGACTGTGAAAGTTTTTCAGATTCTTTAAAGATTTGCTCGGTCAATGAAGATGTGAAGGAATTTAATAATGAACATCTTAGACATATAACAACTCCTGTAATAAGAATCAATGCAAAAAATAATTCCAATGTAGTCTTTAAGTCATGTGATACATATGCTAATGGATTGGTTAATGTTCTATATCTTGCAATCAATGCTCGAGTCATGCTAAGGAAAAATATAAATGTTAACATTGGTTTAGTCAATGGTGCTTTGGGTTATATTACAGATATACTTTATGATAAATCAGAAGAACCACCATCTTTACCGAGGTTTGTTGTTGTCAAATTTGACAATGTTACTGGCTTTGACTATTTGGAGGGTGGGATTCCTTTGCAATCTATACATTCATCTTGGCATGTTAATGGAATAAGTTGTACAAGAGTTCAATATCCTTTGTCACTTAGTTGGGCCTGTACTGTTCATAAATCTCAAAGTATAACAGTAGCTAAGTGTCAAATTGATTTATGCGAAAAGGACTTTGAACTTGGCCTCACTTATGTTGCCTTATCACGAGTAAGAAATTTGAGATCCATTATACTTTTAAAAAGCTTAAGTTTAGATCATCTTAATCATGTCAAAAATTCAAGAATGTTTCTAGAACGTGAAAACTTTGTACTTTGGCTGAAGTCTTTACTATAAATATTTTTTTATTTTTTCTGGTATACATTTGTAGAATTTGTCAAAGTCTGCTTTTTGAAACTGAATTTATATTAAACTGATGCAAGTCTTGGTTTCACCATGTTGTTTTTTTGATACAATTTGGACCATGAAAGACATTGTTTTGCTATCTTGTTCACAGCTCTTCAGAATCTGAATAATATCTGTAAATACAGTTACAAAGACATTTTATATTACAGTAGGTTACAATGTATACTTTAATTATATCACTTACATTGAACCATCAATACAAGTCTTCTCTGAATCAAAATTTTTACGAACTTCACAATTACACGTTCTTAATTTTTGCAAATTGGTTTTACAAGTACTGCACTTTACAAATTTTTCTTGCAATATTTCAATCGATCTGTGTAATTCTACTATTTTTAATAATTTGGCCATTTTATTGAGAATTTCTTCGCTTTGTAAACAACATTCACATAATATGCAAAAATTTCCTAAATTATCTTCACAGATTTGATATTTAGCAATAGCACATGTTGGCATTTCAATGTTTGAAAAGTTGTAAAATGGGGCCATCTTGCTTATGCAACAATGATAATGTCTGTAACCTAGCAGTCACCTCAATATTAATGAAAGAGTTAACGACATACAACCTTACACGCAGTTTTCATTTTTTGCGTCTTTTTTTGTTTTCTCAGAGAGTAATGTCTTGTTAATGTAGTCATGTCTGTGTTAGACTTTATCTCAAATGATTGCTGCACACCAGTGCTTAATGAAGAAATGTAGGTAGAAACAAGAAAGAAAAAAAAAATTAAAATTAGAATCTTTATTGGGAATAGCAGTTAATACTACAACGTTGAACGACTTGCAAGCCTCGAGCTTCAGAAACTATTAGCCCTTACACCAGAGCAACGAAACGAGCAAGCGCAGATACTCGTACGCGTCCGAAAACGAAAGGTGAGAGTGAGAGAGAGCTACGATTCTCGAATGTCTCACTCTCACCTGTCATTTTCGGACTCATACGAGTATCTACCTTCGCTCGTTTCGTTGCTGTGCTCTACGGGGAATGGTGAGTTGTACTGCCCTTCCTTGAACCACCTCTCCCCGAATTGAACATTTACTAATCTAAGGAGCAAGTTGAAGAAACCTTCCAAGTTTGAAAGGATTGATTCAATTTGCTGATTATACTGTTACTACATTGACAGAAATATCGTGAAGACTAAATAACATTAGTTTAAAGCTTGAAAATCACTTGAACTTACAAGATAACACAGGTCTTGACTAGTAAATTATAATATATTGATATATTTAATAATTATCTGATAGTTTTGTCAATGTTATAAAGCACGAAGTATCAAAGGCTCTTACTGGTAACAAAACGAAATAGAAATTTTAATATGGAACAAAAGCACCACATGAGTCTGGAAAAATTTTGTAAAAATAAGGTCAAACAGAAAATTATTTTTCAGTAATTATGAAATGTTTGATATTTTTGCAAAGAAAAACAAGTAATTAACAGATGTCTGATATTTTTGCATAAAACAAACTCTGAAAATTTACAAGCATACAGAGTGAAGAGAAAGGGAGTGGAAACTTAAATCCAAGAAAAATAAAAAAGCATAAAACAAATGTGCCAGCAAACTAAAAAATTAACTTTAGTATCTACTACAGAGGACATTGGTCGAGGAAAATCAAACATATATCAAAACTATGCGGCAGGACTGGAGGTGTGTCCAGAAAAGAATCTGCTAGAGGCGTTACTTCTAGAGTGCTGATGTGCCCTGGAAAAGGGGCGAGATGGGGATGACTGGTCTTGGAAGGAGTCACAAAACCGTCTTGAAGAATGAGATGACTGGGAGGAGTGTGTGCGTTGAAAGGAAGCTGTCCTTTCGGAATCTGCACCCTTCTTGGGAGAAAGTGGCAATGCCTTGGGCTTACGCTATTTGGCATCCTTCAGCCACTTTTGCAAGGCATCCTCAGCCACCGTGAGATTGCTCTCTGAAAAGCCAGTCTTAATAGTAACTGCAGAGAGATAACTTAATTACTTTCACTCTACGCACCACGGTATTTCTTTTCTTATAAATGAGGATTTAGTAATCAAAACCAATATAACACATGAGTTTTGGAGTAACTTTAGTCACATGGAAACAAATTGTAATAATTGACACACCACCACATTCTCAGTTTACCATACCTTGGAATATTTTGTAAAGATAAAGAGATCTAAATCCTATTTTATTGTTATGTCCTTCTAGATTCATGTCCTTTGCTAAATCATTGCTTAGCAAGTGAGCAAGAAGGGCATGAACAATTTTCCTTTCTGGGTCCACAACAGAGTTCTTGATGAAAGTTGACATATAATCACACTGTAAAGGAAATCATTTAGTTTTACAAGAAATGGCATTCAGCAAAGTTAACCCTGGTCTATAAATAAGTGTTAAAATAAACCTTACCACTCGTGATAGATTCCTATCAGTTTCTTTATGAAATTTCTCAAATTTTCCCAGTGCTTTGTTGTCCTTCAAAGGCAAAGGTGGCATGTTGTACGGTGCACTAATTGACTTTTCTGCTGGGAACTGGCGCCTGTATAGCCTACCAACATTCATCAGAAGCAGATCTAGCTTTGAAGAAACTGCCTGCTGGCATTTCTCAATCCTATTAAGTCTGGCATCCATGTCACTAAAATTTACATCTGGAAAATTTAAGCAAAATAAGTACTTCAACTCTGAGAGTGACAGGAGTCAATGTCAGTAAAAATTAAATACCAGGAGAAAAAGGTTTCGAACACTTTGATCAACAGATTCTGATGTGTTTGCAGCTTGCGCAGTTTCCGATAAGCCAGCAGACTCATTGTAATCAGTTTCCATCAAGGTAGCTGCCTTTTTTTGCTCTATGCGGGATAGAACTCGAGCAGTGAAATCTGTAGCACTTGCAGGTGAAAGACAAAACGCATTGGACCTTCTCAATGATGTTTGGGAAGATGTCCGGGGAGGTGTTTTGAAAGGGCTCATAAGTGGAGTCTAAAGCGAAAGGAAAGTAAGCCCATTAGCATAATTAATAATAATGTTTTACCTTATTCCACCTGCAAAACCTACCACGTTATTGTCTTCCTCCTCAGAATAAAAGCCGAATTAAAAGTTATGTAAGTTATGTATTATAAGTATTAAAAGTTAAGGCATGGCACAATTGATCAAATAAAGTAGCTAGATATTCAAACTAATGAATGGTTCTGATAAGCAGAACATTAAGTTTATTATCCGCCCTTTAACCAATATGGTTTTGAAAGCGTCCATCCCAAACAATGGAGACATAGTTTCTCTTGCAAGAGCCGTTGCCTTGTTAAAATAATCAACTTTGAGCTGTTCCTTTACAGCCAAAGGTATCTTTACATTGCTATAATATGATGTCAAAGGAACCTGATAAACAAAAGATAAAATTGATAACGGTGAAAAATTAAAGCATTAGTCTCAAAAGGAATGGTACATTCTTACAGGTATTGCTTCAGGTGGAACGGGCAAAAATATTAGGAACTTCACTTTAGCTTCTTCATGAGACTGCTGTTGGGTTGACTGCATGAGTCTCAAAAGGTTTCTCAAAAACTCAGTGCACATGGGGTTACCTATAAAATATCAGAATATCACAGTACTGTAAGTTATAAAGCAGAAATAAAATTGTCAATAAGAAGAATGAAAGATTTACTAACTGTATTTAGCCAAGAAGTCATGTAGCAGGCCTGTGTCCAGATTGCTAGGGATGCTTGATAATGGCTCTTTTTTGATTAGGCTGTGGTTCCTCATCAGATTCTACTGACAATACATCATCATCAATGTCCTTCATAGTATTCTCCTTGTTCTCCTCCTTATCATGATCCCATCCTGAAATAAGTAAGAAAAAAATGAGTGCAAGTTAAAGGAACAACGGTAAAATTAAAAAGTATAAGAAGTTTAGAGTCAAAATTGTAGTACTTCACAATTTGCTGCATAGACAACAACTTCCTTGCGGACCGAAGGTAATATGGTACAAGACTTCTGTCCTTAATTACTTAGATATAGTGGTATAGTGATAGGCACTGGAGATCTGTTTACCATTGGATATGGATACCTTGTAAATTTCTTGGATCATAATGTCTATTATGGCACCAACATCATTAACTTTGAAAGTTTAATTGCAAATAAACAAAGCGACGCTCCCTACGAACAATCGGCTATCTTTCTAAGCGCTGTAGACACTAAGCTATCTTCTCAGGGCTGGTAGACAGATGGCTATCTTCCCGAGCGCGGTAGACACTAGGCTATCTGTATAGCCGCGGCTATACAGATAGCCTAGTGTCTACCGCGCTCGGGAAGATAGCCATCTGTCTACCAGCCCTGAGAAGATAGCTTAGTGTCTACAGCGCTTAGAAAGATAGCCGCTTGTACGTAGGGAGCGTCGAAAGGTAATGATGTTGCCGCCAAAATACACATTATGGTCCAAGAAATTTACAAGACACCTTGGCATAAGCATTAGAAACAAAACTCCACTGCCTAGCACTACACAACTATAACCAAAGATTAAATAACAAAAGAATTCTTTTATTATTTTACTTTAGGTCCTCAAGGTACTGTTTTTCTTTAAGTACCTATGATTGACTTTAATCTAATCTATGACCAAACGTAATTTACTTGGAAGTTATCTCAATAAAGAATTTCCCCACATTGCCAACCAACAATTAGCTATATCATGACACAGGTCGAGCCCGATATTTCATGCTTTGAAAAATTACTGAGGCAACCAACATTGAAAACAATTTAAGAGACCAGACTTAAACTGTTTCGATAAAATTCTAACCATTGCAACAAATTGTACATAGATTGCCATTGAGTTTGATTATTTATTTGACAAAGAAACAGTTTGACTTATCCACACAGCATAAAAAAACAAAAATGAAACATCATTGACAGGGAATTTACCACTCTTTTCCCTACCGCAGAAAGCTGGGTCCAGAGACTGTCTCACTTGACCCATAATATTGGTGTTTAGCTGCTTTTGGCCAGATGCCCTATTCTTCTTCGACTCCTTGTTTCCCTTCTGAATGCCTTGAGACACTGCGACGAGTTGGGGCACCTTGCTGCCCACAGCTCATGCTACTTCTTGGGATGAGGCCTGAGTCACTCTCTTAACCACCTTCCTAGATCTTTTCTCAGGAATTGATTGAGCAGCTTCTTCGATCTGCATTTCAACTTCTGTTACCTTTAGGTTTAACTCTCATCTTTATCTGCGCATACAAAGACATGAATTAAAAATAAAAGCAATATAAACAAACAGTAAAAATAAACTCTCACTAAGATAGATATTATAATGAAATGGTGATTCAGGACAAAATAGGGTAGAAATTTCTTAGCAGAGTGAATGATGGCCAATGCTGTACATTGTGAACAGCTTACTACATGTTGGAAAGAACTGATTTACCGATATGGTGAGGACATTTCAGAGACAAAACCCTTTCCCAAAATTTACTTGAAATGAATAGAATAAAGCATCGACTGGTTTCCAAGTTTTCCAAAGCTTATCATGTACAGTTTGTCACCCTCAGGAGGTTATAGGACCTTTCGCAAAATGAAGTTCACAAGTACGGAGGATCAAGGAAAGCCTCTGCCACAGTCATTCGTAAACCGGCTAATCTCTGGAAATACCAAACTTACCAATAATAAGTAAAACTTTCACTGGGTAATATTTCTTATCCCCAAAGTATTTAGCTGTTGTAGTAGCATTCACAAATCGGCCACTTTCCAAGACGTTTTTGAGTGGCTCTATTCCAACTTTGTCTTCCTTCTGCCAGTATACACATTTCTTTTCATTTCTTCTCGGTTAGAGGACATAATATTTGGAAAGAATTCCGTAAAACTCTAGAAAAACACAAAGGCCTCCTCACTGTCGCCTTCTTAAAGTTATAGTGTTTTATCTGCGTTCCTCTCGCACCAGAGGGCGTCTTAAGGAAAGAGAGACGCAAATATATAAACACTGAAAGTCGAAGTGGTCAGGCACTGATAATTGCTGATAAACACTCGATTTGCTTGCACTTGATCCGATTTGGTAAGAAACTCAACCTGTTGAGGCCAGCTTCAGCGATGCAGCTGGCGCCAATTGCCCCTTCCACTTTCACATCTGGCTGTAACTTCGTGACTCAATGTATTTTCCGTTTCGTGTATGCTTATGTTTCTTCTGTGCTAATATTTCTCATTTAGATTTGAAAATCACAGTAAATTTCACTGCCAAGTTTTTCCAGACCGTTAAATGAATCACCTTTTGTTTCAAAAATAATTTAGTTAGCCATATTGCGTGTCGGAACACGTAGTTCACCTTGTGACGTCACAGTGTCGGGACCTTTGAATGTCTCATTCTCCTAAAGTACGTGGTTTCTGGAAGAAAGTGAAGTCTCTAATTTATTGGGAGTTCCTCTACTTTTTGAAAATATTCTTAATGCATTTGAAATAATGTATGTTGTACTCGAAATCAAGGTTTGGTCTTCCCTTGCTCCCACTCCTTACCCTTTACCCCTTTCCCTCCCCTTACCCCCTCACCCAAGCACATTGTTTACATGCGTCGAGAGGTTAGCGTCTTCGTAGTGTTTTAGAGAATATTTCATTTTCCGACCCAGACATGAAACGAAGTCGTTTCAGAAGTTGGTACGCACGCAAAAGAAGAGAAACTGACGATTGACAAGACCAGAGTTCTGATGAATCTGAGGTAGAACTTGTTGAACATCCTGAGGGTAAGTCGCTTGTTCAAGACTGCATGCCACAGTCATTTTCCACTCATTAATGTTGCTAGGTATCATGACTCAATGTTACACTCTATGACTTCCTTGACTTTTTAATTTTATGTGCAGGTTGCTGTGTATTTAGTCAGTCAACCTCATCCGAAGAGGTTCAGTGCAATGATGATGATTATTGTGGGAATGAATCTGATTCGGATTCCGAACAGTGTCAAGGTAAAGGTCATGTTATATTATTGTGAAAGACAACTATAGTTCTTTATTAGTACTTGTAATATTTTCTAAAAATAATGTTAATTAAAGGACTATTTAAAGTAGAAAAATCTTAATGCCCCAGTGCTGTGCTCGTACTGCGTTCTTAATTTATAACTTTGTTTGCAGACAGTGTTCAAAACCAAGATGTAGATCATTTGAGAAGAAACAAAATTTGGATTTGAATGCGGAGCAAGAAGTTAATGTAAAATTTTGAAGATGATATTGCTGTTGGGGTTGAAAGTGGTGAAGATGATTTAAACAATAGTATTAGCAGTGCCAGTGGTGGATCAGATAATTCTGATCATCATGTAAGTTCTGAAGGAGAAGCTACATCAGATGGTGAGGGAGAAGCTTCATCAGATGTTAAAGGAGAAGAAAATGTAGCAAATGATATGCCATTATTCCCTGGTGCTCACTTAACCTTGAGACAAAGCCTGTTAGCTATTTCATTTTTTTTATTAAACATAAATTGAGTGGGGTGTGTATTGCTGACTTGCTCTTTTTAATCGCATTACATTGCGGGCCAAATGCAATAGGTTTAAAAACACTTTATCGATTCAAGTGTAATTTTTCAATGATTGGAAAGAAAAGCATCAACTGTTGTTATTACTGTTCTGTCTGTGAAAATGTCAACCTTCTTGTTGATTAGATGGGGACACTGGAAACAGAAGGCGCAGAAATGCCATTAGCTGGGGGTGGCAATATAAGAGTGCGAGCAAAAATAATTGGTGCTGTTGCTGACTTACTGGCTAAAGCATTATTTATGCAAATGTGTCAATACAATGGGAGGCATTCCTGATTTAACTGTCTCAGCAGTGGTGGTCAGTATGATCTTGGGAATATTACAATCCAGGTTTTTCCGTACTCAAGGAATTATGAAGCAAGAAGCCAAGTTGACATGATTGACTTTGCAGAATGAGCATTGGAAGCTAGACAGCAGAATCCGCATGGTACTGTTTATGGAGTGCGAGGTCCAACTCTCATGCTTCCTTTATTACCAAATATTGTTGAATGTTTAGGAATTGATATTATGCATGGAGTTTTCTTAAATTTGATAAGAATTCTGCTCAGATTGTTTTTGGAAAATGAATATCCAAATGAGCCTTTTAATATTGCTCCATTTGTTAATATTGTTGATGTGAGACTCAAGTATATAAAACCATCATCTTCATTTCAGCAATTACCTCGTAGCATAAAAAAAGAACTTGCCCTTCACAAAGCTTTTGATTTGAAATATTTAATGATGTACTATTCTCTTCCTGTTGTCCTTGGAATATTACCTCTTCGTAATTGGTTATATTATTCTAAGTTAGTGTCAGTTATTTCTTTATGTGCCAGGAAAGCTTGTCACAGGGGCAAATTAATTCAGCTGAAGAACAACTTTATTCCCATGTTTCTGATTTTCAGTTGTTGTATGGTGTAAGGCATGCAGGTCTGAGTCTCCACCAATTATTACACTTGTGCGATGTTGTCAGAAACCTTGGACCTGCCTGGGTTTACTTGTGTTTCTTTTATGAAACCCTAAACGGTAAATTATCAAAGTTAGTTCATGGTACAAGACATGCCGCTCTACAGATTAGTTCATCCTTTTTTGTTTTCATGAATCTTAGAGTTATGGTTAATGAAATGGATAACAGTGATGCTAAGCAGCTATGCTTAAAATTTATGTCGATGCAAAAGAAAGCAAAAATAACTGAAATTATTGACCATAAAACAGCAGTAGTAGGCAAGTTTCAGAACTGTCATCCAGTCCCCAGATGTGTTTTTGTGTTTATTCAGGATACATTTGATTTTGTTGGTGGCCGTTTCAGGTATTTCTATAGATTATAAAAGAAAGGAGTTGTGTACAACTCTGTAAGCTACACCCGTTCCAGAAAGAAAGTTTCATGTTATGTTCAAATAACACATCAAGATGTTCTATATTTGTGCAAGATAATATCATTTGTCAAATGGTCATCTTGTAATGATGACTGTCTTTCAAGATGTGATGAATGCCAAAAATGTTCCTTGTTGTAGTGAAATTGTATGAGACAATTTTTTGGGAGGCACAGGAACATGGCATAGATTTGGCCTACTGAAATAAAGTTAAACCGACCAATAACATACATGTTTTCATGGTCAGTTGTATCAGCATTCAATGTAATTACATGCGTATAGACAATGAAGAATATATGGCTATTCCTATTAATTCAATTGAAACTGAGTAAGCCCATAGCTCTATAAATGAAGAGTGGTATCCTAGCAGTTGAACTTCAACTTCTTCAACTTCAAAAAGGGTTTATGACTAAACTTAATGCAGGATTCAAATTGTATTTAAAAAACAAACTATACAACTTATTATGTGACTAAATCTTGTACAAGATTATTTATATTGATTTGACTGTGAAATAATTTATTTTTCTAATTTTGTGTGTATTACTTTAAATAAGTAAATCTATATTAGAAAAAACAAAATAAATTGTTGCTCACAAACTGCACCCAACTTCTTGTACTGTCTTTCCTGACTCCAGAAGTAATGCATTGAAATTTGAATGCAGTTCCTTTCCTAAATGAAATGCATGTTTCATGTGGAAGACAGTTACAGATCAACATTTGATTCTACTATTTCTATAGTTATACAGTTCATGTTTTATAAATGTAAAGTGTAAAATGAGGGCAGTTTTATTCATTGAGTTAAAACTGTTGTACTCAAATAAAACAAATTATTGAAAATGTCCTGATTTTGTTACTTAGAGAGGTTTACTGTAATGCAAGATATTATTCTAATTCTATTGCTGAAATAAAAACTTATAAACTTTTCAAAATTAGAAATTGGCCTCTTATCGTTGCATGCATATGGGACCCCCAGCGGCCAAGGTCTATGCGTTACCGCAGCCTGCAGGTTGATTCCATTCCGGTTGCGACGTTGCGACGTAGCGCCCGCGTTCCGTGACACATGTGTCTTGGACAGCCGTTCGCAAAGACAAGTCTTTATCAACGTGACATTTTCTTTGTCCACGACAAAAATTGTCCGGTACAGTTTCTGAAACATGTGTCTTGGACAGCTTCTCGCACAGACAAGTCTTTATCAACGTGACATTATTTTGTCCAGGATTAAAATTGTCCGGGACAGTTTCTGACACATGTGTCTTGGACAGCCGTTCGCAAAGACAAGTCTTATCAACGTGACATTGTTTTTGTGCAGGACAAAAATTGTCCCGGACAGTTTCTGAAACACGTGTCTTAGACAGCGTCTCGAACAGACAAATGAAACTTTGTCTCGGATATAACGTCTCGCACAGACAACACTATTTCATCGTGACATTGCTCTGGTCAAAGACCAAAATTGTCTGGTACAGAGCATTTGTCTTGGACGTATCTTATAAACCCTTGTCCAAGATTTCATCTTTTCTCGGACATAGCGTTTCGCACAGACTAGTCTTTATCAATGTGACATTGTTTTTGTCCAGGAGAAAAATTGTCCGGGACAGTTTCTGAGACATGTGTCTTGGACAGCGTCTCGCACAGACAAGTCTTTATCAACGTGACATTGTTTTTGTCCAGGACAAAAATTGTCCGGGATAGTTTCTGAGACATATGTCTTGGACAAGTCTTTATCAACGTGACATTGTTTTTGTCCAGGACAAAAATTGTCCGGGACAGTTTCTGAGACATGTGTCTTGGACAGCGTCTCGCACAGAAAAACGTTTGGGATTGTCTGGGACATAGCATTTGTCTTGGTCGTATGAATTATTGTCCAAGACCTCAACTTGTCTGGGACATAGCGTCTCGCGCAGACAAGTCTTTATCAACGTGAGATTGTTTTTGTCCAGGACAAAAATTGTCCGGGACAGCTTCTGAGACATGTGTCTTGGACAGCGTCTCGCACAGACATGTCTTTATCAACGTGACATTGTTTTTGTCCAGGACAAAAATTGTCCGGGACAGTTTCTGAAACATATGTCTTGGACAGCCGTTCGCAAAGAGAAGTCTCTATCAAGGTCGTATAATTTATTGTTCATGACTTCAACTTGTCTCGGACATACAAAATTGTCCGGGACAGTTTCTGAGACAGATGTCTTGGACAGCGTTTCGCACAGACAAGTCCTTATCAATGTGACATTGTTTTTGTCCAGGACAAAAATTGTGCCGGACAGTTTCTGAGACATGTGTCTTGGACAGCGTCTCGAACAGACAAATAAAACTTTGTCTCGGATATAACGTTTCGGACAAACAACACTATTTTATCGTGACATTGCTCTGGTCAAAGACGAACATTGTCTGGGACAGAGCATTTGTCTTGGACGTATCTTAAAAATTCTTGTCCAAGACCTCATCTTGACTCGGACATAGCGTTTCGCACAGACTAGTCTCTATCAACGTGACATTGTTTTTGTCTAGGACAAAAATTGTCCGTGACAGTTTCTGAGACATGTGTCTTGGACAGCGTCTCGCACAGACAAGATCATCTGACATTGTTTTTGTCCAGGACAAAAACTGTCCGGCACAGTATCAGACACATATTATCGTGGACATGCCGTTCGCACAGACAAAACTTTGTTTGATGTTGGGACAGAGCATTTGTCTTGGACGTATCTTATGATACCCTGTCCAAGACCTCATCTTGTCTCGGACATAGCGTTTCGCACAGACAAGTCTTTCATCAACGTGACATTGTTTTTGTCCAGGACAAACATTGTCCGGGACAGTTTCTGAGACATGTGTCTTGGACAGCGTCTCGCACAGACAAATTTTGGACAACCCAATGAGTAACGCTTCGCCGAGTCCGCTCGCTCCGCGAGCGAACTCGCTCCGCGAATAAAAATAACATAAAATCAAAAGTTAAAAAGATATATTATACACATTTTGTATGAGCGATTCCCCCTCCCCCTCACCCCCCCCCCCCACCCCTCTGGTCATGAAACACTTGTTTATAAAAGTCAAGGGAAAAAATGGACAAGATTGAGCTTACATGGTCTGCACTTGTAGGCGACCTCCACCCACTTGCGCACGCCAGGGCAGGGGTCGTTGCCGAAGGTCCGCGGAGACGTCTGGAACTGGCACAGCCGCTTCTTCTGGCAGGCCTCCACCACGGTCTGCAACAGTGAATACTGCGGGGGCATTAGCACAATCACAATGGGAGCGCAAGAACTTCGTCATCAGAAGACAGCTTTGCAGGGAACATTTGCACACAGTTACAAGCACTGTGTCTTGGCAAGTGATGATACATATGATTATTCGTTCTTAATACGAAAAATTTGAAGAACAGGGATGTGTCGCGTCGCGTTTCAGAGATCACAGCGGTATTGCGGGTCTGCCTACCCACTGCGCGGCCACGGTGCCTGACGAATGGAACGGGTAGGCAGACTAGCATGGAGGATGTCAGGGTGAGAATCAATGAGCGTCACAGAGAGGCGTTCCCCCTCTGTATTGCTGTCTGTCTGTCTTTCTCTCTCTTCCTATCTGAGAGAGAGTGTGTTGTTAGTGAGTGTACTTGTGGCGGTCGGAGGCCCCTGGTCGACCGGAAGGGGAAGGACCAGGACCGGGCCGCCTCCGGGCTGCTGGGCTGGGAGGGCTCCGGGGTCCGGTCCTCAGGTCAGGCGCCCGGTGCCGGGCCGGGCCGGGCCGGGCCGGCGACCCCAGGGACCTCCCCGGCGGAGGGTGCGGCCGGTGCAGACGACTATACAAGCGCCGCGCCACTGGCATGGACGAGCCGAGACTCCCCTACGTCTCCCTCGAGCACCGCGATTTCTCACTTCATCAGGCTGACGCGCTTAGGAGGGTGGCGGGGGGTGAAGCAACTGTTTAGTGCGGTCCATACCAGGCAGAGCAGAGAAGCGTTTCCAGAAAAAGTAGCCGCCAAACACAGTGGAGTAAATCGAGCTGCATCTACGGCCTGATTCCTTCCGGTAACACCTTGGCAGAGGAACGTGTATTATTGTATGTTCCCCGGCGGGCAGGCGCGGATGCAGCCCGCTTTACTTCACTGTGTTGGGCCTTCTTATTGCCTATATACTCTTCTCGTTGCACCGGGGCAGCGCGCGCCTAGGCACGCTGCCGCCGGCACCGTCCCGATAAGGAATACCGACCCGACCAGTCGAGTACTTTGTCAGGGCCAACCCCACCCCACCGCAGCTCGGCCCGGCCCGCCACGCCCCTACAATTACGTCAGGAAGACGTACGTACTAGAGGCCGCCGCGGCAGCGCCTTAAATGTGTCTCGCAGCATAACGACACGGGCGCCAACGACCGCGGCGCCATCTGCCGGCGCTGATAAGAACCGACCAGATGAATAAGGCAAACTGCTGAGGGGCGAGGGGGCGGGGCGGGCTCGTGCCGACGCCTCGGGGGGACCGGTGATAGAGGCTCTTAAACGACACCCCGCCCCGCCCCCCACCCCGCCCCGCCTCGCCCCACCCGACAGCCCGCACTCTGCGCGCAGCAGCAGCCACTCTCGGTTCACAACATCAAATATAAAGGACCGAACGTGACCGCAGAAGCTCAAAGCAGACTCCGAAAGAAAAGGGCAGAGTTGTAATTCTACACAATAAAAAGAAAAAGAAAGAAAAAAATCACAAAATTCTTTCTAAACAAAATTTTTATCATGTGATATTGTTTGCCTCATGCAAGTCGCGAGCGCGCAATGGCGACGGAGTGAAGAGCGCACACGGCAAAAATTCAACAATCTCATCAAAAGTTTTGGTGCATTAACCCTCGGGTAAAACTCTTGGTGTGCGTGGCGTGGCGCGGCGCTTCCCCCCCTCCCTCCCCTCCCACCGGCAGGGACCGGAAGCCGAGGCCGTGACAACCACTTTGCGTTAGGGACTCCTAGAAGGGCGGGCCGGGCCGGGCGGGGCGGGCCTCGGACCGGAGGCGGAGATGGCTTTGCTGGTGCGCCAGGGAGTAAGGGAGAGAGAAAGAGAGCGAGAAAGAGAGGGATAGAGGGAGAGATAAGAGAGAGAGGGATAGAGAGAGGGGTAGAGATGAAGAGACGCGGTGGGGGAGGAGGGCGTGGCAGAGGCCTTGTACAGCGCGGCGGGCCGAGGCCCCGGCTAGACGGCGCAAGCGGCGCATTCGGCCCGTAAGCCAACGCCACACCGGTATGAAAAATTGCGATTGCAATTCCACGTGCAAAGTGCGTGTCGCCTGGTGCTGACGCATGTGTGTATTTGTGCGAGTGTGTGCATGTCGGCGTGTATGTGTGCGGGTGCTGGGGGCGCATGTGTGCGTGCGTGAAATACGAGCAGATATTATTCGCCCGGGCCGCCACCGACATCACTGATCTGCGAGTGTTGTTTTCTCATTTTCTAGGGACACGGGGATAATATAAGGTCTGTGTGTTGGTACGTGTGTGGGACGGCTAAGCCCCCGACGACGTGGTTTTAAAGAAATGTAAAGAAGAAAAATGACGAAAAATAAATAGCGCGTGGGAAGCGGGTCGAACAGAGCGAGAACGAGCGAGGGAAAGAGGGAGAGAGAGAGAGAGAGAGAGAGAGAGAGAGAGAGAGAGAGAGAGAGAGAGAGAGAGAGAGAGAGAGAGAGAGAGAGAGAGAGAGAGAGAGAGAGAGAGCACAGAGAAATATGTAGAGCGAGAGACAGCAGAAACAGAGAGGAAGAAGAGGGGGAGAACAAGAGTAAGACGGTGGTAAAAAGAGTTTCCATTGTAATGGTAAACGCAATAAAGCTTTGCCATTAATTATGACTGCTTGCTCATGACGGTCGGTGTCCTGCCATGGGTCCTCCACACAATGGTTCTGGCACTGGCCGTGATGTATGCACCGGGGCGTTGCGCCCCAACACAAGAAAATAAAAGGGAGGGGAGGGATGAACAGCAGACCGACAATGCCGACGGTTCTTTTAGAGAATCAAAGTCGAAAAAACTCTCAATAATATAGATTGGAATTGCAAGCAGATGGATACTGCAAGAGACATCGCAATCTCTGGGGCGCCTTTTCTGTGACAATGAGAACAATGTATAAAGCCATTAAAGTATCGTCTAATCTAAGGTTAAGTCCTGCGAGGTTAAAGTCATTTTGAACGCTGATCTATGGTAGTTTAGGCTCCGGCTCGAGCTGCATCCGGACACTGGGCCGTCAAAGTCTCCCCTATAATATTCTGCCACCCCATCTGCCGCACTCGGCGCTCGCTGTCTGAGAGTATAACATACCAGCTGATACATTTGGAAAAATTGCGTTACAATATTTATTTGCATCATGCTTCTTGCCTACTCAAAAAAACGTGTTCCTTTACTTTCCATTTTTTCCCCTGCTCCTTGATTGAGTGAAAACGATGAAGTTGAGTACTGTACCTTTTTCTTGTAACAAGGACCATTTTCATGATTAGAGTGCGACGACATTGATTCAATCAAGTTCAGTACATGGGGTGCTAAACTCGTGAACATTCTTTTCTAGATGCATGTACAGCAGTACTACAAGTACAGAGCGACAGAAAAACTACATTATAAGGAAGGGAGAGCACATTACATTCCTATGGATTTTTTAAATTTGTAGCATACGTTTAAAAAAAACATAACTTTTTTTTAGGAGCGGAGGGCCGGTCACTTGCTTAGCTTAGGCATTTTTAAATATACAAGCTTGAACGACCTTTTCATAATTATGAACAGTATGTTTCAAAAAGTGCATAAGGCAAGTACTCTTCCCCTCCCCGATTAGTTTTGAATAAAACTGTCCATAACAATTTTGTGTATGCGAAAGGGGAGAGGCAAAACAGTTTTACACAGTCGGAAGTGGGAGAAAGGACAAGAGCTGAGGGTGAGCATTGAAAAGAATGAGGGGTCGTCTACTGCTCCGCCGCGTAGGATTCCGGCTAACCCCCTTCTCGCTCTGGCCGCGCCATAGTGAATGTTAAGAAGCCAAGGAAAAAGGAGCGTGGGTGGGGAGGGGGCGGGACTCTGGTCGCGACCGCAGGTCGGGGCCTGGCTCCAGGTCCGGGAACACCATAGGGCATGGGGGCGCCGCACGCCATAAATATAGGTTTGCTAGCGAGTGCACCCCGGGATCGTTTCCCTCAAAATTATTGGCAAAATTACCTTACGTTACCTTATTTTATTTTAAAATCAAGATTATTTTCTTTGCGAGGCTCCAAGACAAACACCGGGCCTGAGGGAGAATACTGTTTCTGTGCCAGGGCGATAAAGTGCAGCGGGACTTTCCGTTTTCTTTCAGATAGAAGGTCTGAGGTAGGAAGCAAGCTCGCGGACGAGCCTCTACCCTGTCCCTGTCCCTCGTGAGGCAAGGCTTTTTGATCAGCAGAGCGGCTTATCCGGGGGCTGACATGAGCAGAGCAGCACTAGTGCAAGACAGGACGCATATCTGCTTCTTCACATACTTCACACCTGGCTTCAGCCGTGACCAAACACGGCGCGCGCGCACGGGCGCACACACGCTCTCTTACTCGGTCTGTCTGTCTGTCTCTCACTCAGTCTCTCTCTCACTCACTCTGTCTCTCTCTGTCTCTGTCTCTCTCTCTCTCTCTCTCTCTCTCTCTCTCTCTCTCTCTCTCTCTCTCTCTCTCTCACACACACACACACACACACACCACCTCTAGGAGCACCCTCCGCCGCCGCGGGCAACACTGGCCGCTACAGACACACGACAGGGGGATAAGAGCGAGGGGAGCGGGGAGGGGGGAGGAGTGCCGCCGCGCGTCACGTAAACGGCTTAAACAAGTTTGCGCGATCTGCCCCGTAATATGCAAAGTGTGAATTCCAGCGTGGCAAGGGCAGAGTGAGAGAGAGAGAGAGAGAGAGAGAGAGAGAGAGAGAGAGAGAGAGAGAGAGAGAGAGAGAGAGAGAGAGAGTAGATAGGATAGGGCCGAGGGTGTCGCGTGAGCACTTAATAGGATGAAAGAGTGAGCGAGCGCGTGTTTGCAGCGGGGGTGCATTTCTGCTCTCCCATATCTCCGCACTGATGCTACGCGGCGCGATGCAGCGCGTCCCCCAACACAAAAGGTACAGTACTGGCTTTTCTGCTTTCCGCGCAAATTTTTCTCTCCTTTTCCTCTGTGTCTCTGTCCTCCGCGTGGAAATCATAAAAGGCAATGTGTGCGACGAGGACAACATGCATACACTCACATACAAGCGCGCGCGCACACACACACAAACACACGCCAGCACTATACCACCTTCACTATCGCGACACGAGACAAGGCTTTTCATTTTACCCCTCCCCGCTCCCCCTTACCCTCGGGCCCCTCTTTCCTTTCCCACCCGACTTTACCCTATCGTAGCGTGACTGGGTGAGAGAGTGCTGGGGGGCGGAGGAGCGGGGAGGATGAGGGGGGGGGGGGTGCCTTCACCAAAAGTTTATACACAGTATTTGTCGCCGCTGAGATGTGGAGGCCGCACCGTGGCCGCCTGCTGGGCCTTGGGGCGTGTGGCGAGAAGAGTTTAATATGAAAGGGTGCTGGGCGCACCGCGACGCTCCTCGGCGCCCTCTCCTCGCCTCTCCCATCCTCTCCGCGTAGGGCTCTTTTCCTAATTTCCAGCCCCCAGCCCAGCCCGGCGAGCACCCCCTCCACCTAACCCCGCCTGCTCAGTGCCGCACCCAGCGGGCCCCGGCGGGCCCCAGGTGGACGGCAGACCACAGGCAGGCAGGCACGCGGGAGGGCTGGCGGAGCGGAGCGGGAGCCACGGCCCGGGACCGGGACCGGGAGCACCGGCACAATCATCCACGATGCTGCCGGATGAAGGATCCGAAAGGTGGAGCTGAGCGGAGCAGAGCACCGTACAGCCAGGCAGAGCGAAGCGGAGCAGAGCAGAGAAAAGCGGAACAGCGCAGAGAAAAGCGGTACAGCCGCAGCGTAATGCATGATAAAAAGAGGGTCCGAGTTTTAAAGGGAAAAAGTGGACACTTTGAGAAAATTCCTAAAGCTGATAAAAACTCCGCAGCGTTTAGGGAAGTCTGCTCAAAATTTTGTGATAATTTCTTCGTTATTTGTGGAGACAATTTAAAAATCTGACTAGTTTTCCCTCAAATTAAAAGAGTTCCATTATGTTTTCTTTCCTCCTTAACAAAAAAAGAAAGAACGTTGCTTTACCGTGTGTTCGTACAGGAGAAGGGGGGAAGGAGGAGGTGGAGGAAGCTCGGGCCGTTCAGCGCGCTGCGGAGGCTCCTCCGGCTGCGAGGACTGCACAGCACAGCACACCCCGCCCCGCCCCGCCCCACTCTTCACTCGCTCCCATGTAACTATCGTTGTAACAAGCAGCGGTCGAAATTGATTCAGTCGTTCACAAAAGTTTTTCCAACCGCACGCCGCCACAGTGCCACGTCCCAAACAACTTATAACGCCTCCAACGACAGCCCCTTCCCCCAGCCCCGCCCCCCTCCTCCGCCTCGCTCCGACTCGTACGCCGCACCCCATCCTAGCCCAGTTGACGACCGCGCAAACGCCCTCTGCCCTGCTTTGCTCCAACCTCTCCACTCACTGCGCTTTTAATTTTACCACGAAGCTGCTTCTCTACAATTTTTATTTTTCTCTCCCAGCGTCAGAACTACCACAACATCAACTAGAGCTCCAAATAATGTGCATACTTCCTAGTTTTCGTATTTCTGACGCTTTGAAGTTGTGAGGGAGGACATAAAAATGTAGACACCTGACAAGAGTTTGGTTAGGAGTAATTGTAGCGGTGGACTGGGATAAAAAACTACAATTTAACTACAAATTTTTACCGTTATTTCGAAGTACAATAAAATATTGTACTAAAATTGTACCCGGTATAGGGTAAATTAGTGATGTACGGAAACGAAAACCGTTAATTTAAAACCGTTGTTTAGTTGTATGAGGTACGGTTTTTCTCACAGTGTGGGTGTAAGCATAAGCATGAGCATTGCCCACGCACCGCACCACAGAAAAGCTGGTAACACGCGCGCGCGCGCGCGCGCACACACACACACACACACACACACACACACACACACACACACACACACACACACACACACACACACACACACATATATATATATATATATATATATATATATATATATATATATATATATATATATATATATGGCTTCAAGTCGGAGAGGCATAAAGTGGAGCAGCAGCTGCGCTGACCGCAGGTGTGAGTGTGGACGTGAGATCGCACGCGAGCATATCAGGGGAGGGAGAGAGGGGGAGGGAGAGAGAGAGAGGGGGAGAAAGAGAGAGGAGGGGAGAGAGAGAGAGAGAGAGAGAGAGAGAGAGAGAGAGAGAGAGAGAGAGGGAGAGGGAGAGGGAGAGGGAGGGAGAGAGAGAGAGAGAGAGAGAGAGAGAGAGAGAGAGAGAGAGAGAGAGAGAGAGAGAGAGAGAGAGCAGTCGTCCACCACCACCACCACCACCACCACCACCACCACCACCACCACCACCACCACCACCACCACCACCACCACCACCACCACCACCGCCGCCACCACCATCACATCTCACTGCCGCATAGTCATAACCAGTCTCGTAGAACCGAAGAGCAAAGGAACAAGAAAAAACAAAACTATAAAACGGAAAAAAAAGAAAAAAAAGGAAAGCAGCCAAAAATTGCGGTGCACCGAACATGTCTAACAGGCCATCGCGTTATCGCTGGCGATGGATGCGGTATTTGTACGCGCCACGAGTGTGACGGGCTCATCAAGGACCGAGGCGGGGCGGCCTCTAGGTGCGACAGAGAGGGGAGGAGGCCCGTAAACTTCTCCTAGCTCGCCCCACCCCACCCTGCCTCGCCCCGCCTCGCCCCGCCTCGCCCCGCCTCAGCCCAACCCCAACCCACCCCACCACGCTACGCAATAAGGTCGCGAGCTGCTGAGGCAATTTGGACGCGCCAAACTACCGACCGGCGGCCTGACACATCCACGCGTGTGTGTGTGAGAGAGAGAGAGAGAGCGGGGGGCGGTGCTGGGACGCACAAACGACACATCCGAGATCAAGCGTGGCGGACAGCAACACACACACAAAAAAAAAGACTAATCATAATTGGATGTACTTTTTTTATTTAAATAAGTTAGTTAAACCAAAATAAATAATGGTTCATATATGAACATGAGGAATGACAATCGCGAAAAGATTTTGCTAAACACATAATTTACGAACATTGAAGAGAATGAACACTTAAAGGAAAACTATTTTCTGCTAGAGTAAATCGGTACAGCTTTCGTTTAATTTTCATCGTTAGCTACGGTGAACTAAGGTAAATCGCCTTGCGGAAAAAAGCAAATATTCCAGGAAAAAAGGCGTATGGCGCTACACGGAATGCAGCAATTTGCTTCAATTAAAGAAAAATATCACAGGATTTTAAACACAGTCAAATAAGCTGTTGTTTTCGTATCTCTCGCGGTGATATTTGATATATAGTTGATGAGCTATGATGAGTATGCAATGACATAAATTCAACGGGAGCAACAGGGGATATTCTGGGAAAGCGGTGGGCTTTCCATTTGCCGAAGTTTGCAGCGCAGCTAGTTAAGCGGAGTTGCTCAACAGACACCCTTACCGGTTCTGCGGTGGTTCGGATAGACCCGACCCGAGCCCCGCCCCACTCAGCCCAGCCCGGGGCCTGGACGAGACCGGCTGCTAGGTAAGAGCATAATAGACGAGCGGCTAAGCTGCGGATAGACTTTCAGAAGCAGCGCAGACCCACGCCGCAATGACCAGGTAGCGCGGATTTTAAATTTGCTTTTCCACGGCCTAAATCCGTCACGTTTATAGACCCCAGTGCAGTGCTTGTTATCCGCGTGCTGAGGGACAGCACAGAGTAAAGAGAATCAGGTGCGGTGCTCAGCGGGGCGTGGCTCGGCGAGGGGCGGGCCGGGCCGGGGCGGGGCGTCTCATGGAGGCACAGGCTCGACACTCTGCTCTCCCTGCCTGAGCCTCTAACGCCCCTCCATTCTCCTCATTTCGTCTGCGCGCTCAAGTTCCCGCTTTCGCTAAGAACTCTCAGGCAGTTGGTTTAACACGTTTTATGGTCGGGCTTCGTATCCAAACCATCCCCAGTGAGGCCGCCCCGGGCCGCCCCTCTCCCCCGTGGCTTTGCGGCTCCCTCTGCCCCACTCCATCGCGCCTGGGTGGCTGCCGTACTACGAATGCCACTTACCCTGCAGAAAAGAGCAAACACCCTCGGAATATGTTACTCGAAAACATGATTATGGACACTGTCGGTATTGAACAGCGCACCGGACTTGTAGTTTGATTAGAACTGCTGTTGAGTGCGTTGCTAAAATACAAGCAAATGCAATTGCATACGAACCAAATCCGAAGAATGTGTGTGTGTGTGTGTGTGTGTATATATATAACTCTCAACGTATCACGTTGTACTTTTACAGTCCATGATCACAAACTTATTCTTTTCGTCATGGTGCGTTTATGCCTCATGTTTCTGCAAGAGGCGGTCGATAATTTACTTGGCAGAAAACTTTCCGACATAAGAGAAGGGCTCCCGCACGCACACACGCACAATTACAGCCAAGTTGTAAAAGGCGCACAGTCCCTGTAACGCAGCCAAAGCGGCTTGGCGACTAGACCTCACACACGCACGCACACACATATATACAGTGGCGCGCAGCAGTAAACTGTCTGCCGTCTCTGCACATGACGGTCACGTGGTATCGTCTTTCCCACCACTTCCCTCTCCCTCTTTCCCTTTTCCTTCTTTTGTCACTCCGCGGCAACAGACGGCCGGACAAACTTGTCTCTACAATGTATGCTTGCTTCATGTGAATGTTGGAAGGGAAAACGACACGATTCGCCTGGAGGAAAAGGTTACCGAATCGCTTAGTGGTTGTGGTACTGCCTTGCGTTGGACCAGAGGAAGGAAGAGAGAGAAAGAGTGAGTATGAGAGAGAGGGGGCAGTAAACACCAGGGTTACGACGAAGAAACCAAAAGAGAAGAAGGTGAAGAGGGCTGTGGTGAAGAGGTCGAAATTAAGTCATGGGAAGTAGGGTGGGGCATGAGAAGAGGGGCAAGGGTTCTTAAAGGGGGTGGGAATGGGGGGCAGGGTGTGTGTGTGTGTGTGTAAAAGGGGGGGGGGCACTGGGCGTTATCTTACGGCATTCGGGTCTCGTCGGAACCTCAGCCCAGCGCGGCCGAGATAGGGGGATAGAGAGGGGATAGAGGACCCATCGGCAGAAAGGTCCTTAGATCTAGAGAAGAGTGAAAGAAAAGTAGAGGAAAGGAGGAGGCGGAGGAATGAGAGAGACACGGGAGGCGAGGAGAGAGTACGTGATAGGTGTGGAAGAGAAAGAGAGAGAGAGAGAGAGGTGTGCGTGGGCCGCAGAGTTGCTCCATAAAACATGGTCCCAGGAGCTGCCCTGGGCCGGCCGGGCTGGGTCCTGCCCTGCGCCCCGCCCTGCGCCCCGCCCTGCGCCCCGCCCTGCGCCCCGCCCTGCGCCCCGCCCTGCGCCCCGCCCTGCGCCCCGCCCTGCGCCCCGCCCTGCGCCCCGCCCTGCGCCCCGCCCTGCGCCCCGCCCTGCGCCCCGCCCTGCCCCCCGCCCTTCCCTGCGCCCCCTCCCCCCCCGCCCCCCGGCAGGCTCAGCTCCGCCCCGCGGGGAGTCAGATTAGCCCTGGAGGTGACAAGCGCTGCGTCACTTCGGGTCACAATAAGTTGCGCTTTCAATCCGACATGATGGTCGCAGGCCGCACCGCCTGTCGGCCCCCGTTGGCTTCAGGAGATGTACACATCGACTCACGATTCGTAACTGGAGCAATGTTTGAAATTATTTATATTTACTTTCAGTACAAGCATCACCGCGTGATACCTAGAGTAGAAGTTTAGTGCAGTACAACAGTGAAAACCACAAGCACTGTGAAAAATACTCGTAAGGGTTACGGGAAAATTTTCCACGATAAAACTTGAAAAATTACAATTTGAAATTGTAAATTTAGAAGCACTCCCTATCGACTCAGAATTGACAGACGAGCATGAATGGACTGTCGTAAGTTTACGACATATTTTGTAAATCAAAATTACAAAAAATGTCGTAAATTTACGAGGATATTTTTCACAGTGAGAGGCCCAACACCTTGATAATCTTGTGTACACTTTGTCCGATAATGACCGGTGATCCCATCCCAAAAATTTCGCTTTCCGTAGTTTGCAAGCTGTTTTGTGTTTCCCCTCGTTAAAATGTGCAAGAACTCTCTGTTAAACCAAGTGTGCAACTGCTCAACACTAAGTAAGTGCGCATCTGCACAACTGCCGAGTTTTACACTTGTACGTGTTAGACTAAAAGTTGTAGACTTACAAGTGTTATTGAGCAGTTGCACACTTGGTTAATCAGGGCTAACAAATTTCAGGGTTCTTCCAAAACTTTACCAAAAACGGTTGGTAATGACTGATAATAGGTAACGGTGTATACGTCCCTTCGGCCGAGTGAAGGACCCCTGAGAAAGACCCCTCACGCAACCTACTCGCCTATCTGAGTTTTACTTTCACCCCATTTTATTTGTATATTCTTGAATAAGTTTACGACACAGAAACAAGTGTCCTTTTATGAAACCAATTTAGCAGTGATTGGACATGCAGCAATGTGACGACTGGTCGGTCCCGGCTGGGAGGGAGACGGTGCGTCTATTTCATGAAGGCCATCCATCACCGGCCTGCAGCGTATAAGGTGGTGCGGCACTTATTTCAGCACCACGATCAGCCGATACATCACCCGCTATTACCAGGCAGGAACGCGGCGTGGCGGGGCGTGGCGTGGCGTGGCGTGGCGGGGCGGGGCGGGGCGGGGCGGGGCGGGGCGCGCGGGACGAGGCGCAGCCCACTGCCATGACCCGGGCCGACTCGAGAGGGCGATTAAGACGGCGAAGCCATTAAGGGTGACTCGATTGTTTGAGAGGACGCAGGTGAGGCTGGGCGGGGCTGCCCTGCCCGCTATTTCCTCCTGCTCCTCCGATTCTTCTCCACCCTCTATCCATCAGCGTTGTCCTTTTTCATCGCCCTCAGTACAGTGAACAGTGCTCAGCCCCCTCCCCCTCCCTCTTTTCTCCCTCTGTCCCTCTCTCCTCTCTCCCCCACACTTCTCTCATGACCCGCGCGATGCAAATGCTTGCATGCAGTTTGACCGGAAGCGTGGCAAAGCGTGGGCGAACACAACACTCAGTTGCCAGCACACACGTCCAAAATTTATTTATCTTTTCGTATGACTGATAAATTACGTTTGCGATGATAATTTATAAAATAATAAAAATTGTAACGCTAACTCATTGTATTGCTTCCAAAAATTTAGCACTTGACTATGAAAACAAGAATTATGAAAATGAGCTTAAAACCATACCAGTTGGTACAGAAGAATTAGAAGCGGGACACAAAATGTCATCCAGCCATCCGGGCAGTAATGAACAGACCTTCATGTTCACTCAAACTAACCAAAAGTGAATATACATTTTTAAATAAATTAAAGGGCAATTGTGGGAATTCTGAAAAAAATGTCAATCCTTCTACGCTCTAACATAGGACACATAGAATGATTTATTTATCATTTATGAACTTTAGACTGTATCCGACTAAATGTTACGTTTACGTTGAAGGTTACCTACACTTGACAAAAATAATAATAACGATAATAATAATCTCCCGAACAAAACATGGTACAACACTCTGACTGAGCTTAAATGTGCTTTTTTTTCACCCAATAGTTCTAAAGAGGTGAAAGAAAAAAAGAAAACAACAACATGGGTATAGTAGTCCCAGCAAACAATCAGGAGCGATGCGGTCGCTAGCTAGAGGTGGTCCGTGACTGTCCTGCTGTTCATCCTATTACTCAGGCGACTCCCTGACGAGAAACTTTTGGACATCGATGTACCTACAAAGCGACAGGCGAACTTTTCACAGGTTGGAAAAACCACGATATTGTTTAATTAGTTTAGACCCCTCCTCCCCAAACCAGCTCGGTCCGGTTGCTCCGGACGCTTCGAACGTAGGGTCATCACTCCCCACGGCTAGTATTTCGTTACAACTGTTATTTGTTAGTTAGGCTAGAGTAAAAATTGAGAGGAAACCAGACAGCACATAATCTAGGGTGGTTCCTTTTTTTTGATGAGCTGGGTTTTCCTTTGGGGAGCTCATAAGTCCGCGGCGGTAATTGTAAGTTATGAGGTCCTCTTACGGCGAGGGAAGGCCTTGAGGGAGCGAGTTGAGGAGACCGCTGTGAGGGCAAGGCACCCACCCGCCTCGCTCGTTCTAAAGGCAAAGGGACGAAATGTTTCGCGAGAGATTTAGGCTGAAAATGTAGAGAATAAGACCCAATGAGAAGCATCGTGTGAAAGGACAGGAGCCCGCGGGGGCTTTCCTTTGGTACTTAGCGCTGTTCAAGACCAGAAAGAGAGAGAGAGAGAGAGAGAGAGAGAGAGAGAGAGAGAGAGAGAGAGAGAGAGAGAGAGAGAGAGAGAGAGAGAGAGAGAGCTGCGTTGTGGTGCATCACACCTCACACCTCGAGGAGCGAATAAAGGATAATGATGAAGGTGGGGACGTGAAGAAGAACGCAAGCCCTGCAATGGTGCACAGTCAAACACATGCTGAACCCTGAAAACGTGGTGCAGAACGCAAGTAAAAACAAGAAAGAGGGTGGAATGATGCACACTGCTTGATAATTGATAGCGTCAGTTGTCGAGGGATTTCTCCTTAGCGGTGAGCAACTGAACCTAGTCCATGTTTTTGAAGTCAATTGCCTCATAATATCACATGTCTAATGTGATTGTTGAGCTTTTTGTAATGTCACAAGTGACGCTGAGCATTAACGGCTTCACCATTGGGAAAGATTCCAAGATGTGTAAAATTCAAAATCAGCATGCTAGAAGTTGTAGGAGAACACATTTTTTTTTTCCATCCATGAACAAACTTTTCCACACCTCAATAACAGCTAATGGATGGATATGAGGATGAGGGAGATCCCTGACATGCAAGCGCCGAGGAGAGATTTGTGGACAAAAAGGAGAAGACAGAGGGATGAGAAGGAGATAGATGGGAGAGGAGAGGAGGGGAGGGGGGGGGGGGTGCGGATACAGAGCCCGCGGGGGTGGGGGTGGGGGAGTCAGCTAATGATCCGTTTGCACACATTTCCCAAAGATAACCGCGGCACCCGCATGGCCTGCAAGGAGAAGGGTCGGGTGGGGGGTGTAATGAGAAACGCAATGATAGGGAGCAGCGGGTGAGGGACTGCAGGGCCCGGCCGCGGCCCCGGCGAGCGCCTGTGAGTCTCAGGGTAGGCAAGCCCGCCGCTCCGCTTCGTCATGCGGGCTTGCCTACCTGCCATGGAGGGCACGACCATACAGGCACCAACATTTTCGAACCCTCCACGAAAGTTTACAAACTCTTAACGAGAGTGCCGCGCTCACTGGGAGAGGAACTCAACCCACATCATTATTTTTTGGCGCGCCTTTGTTAACCACGGGGCAGGGGTGGGGGGTGGGGTTCTGCCGCGCCGGTCGGGGTCGCACAGTCCCAGTGTGGGTCCCCGAGCAGGCGCCCCTCTCACCCCCGGCCCCCGCCCCGCCCCGCCCCGCCCCGCCTTGAGCCTGTCCAACCTCGGCACATCACGCGCTCAACGGTCGGGCCAGGGTGCGGAGGACAGAGCCCCGGTCCGGTCCGGTCGGGTGAGAAGCCGTGAGCCGTCCCGGTCCTCTCTATACCTCCAGCTCGAAGCGCAACTCTCTCTCTCTCGCTCGCTCGGCTCCCTGGCGCGGCGGCCTCAGCCAACACAGCACGCCGGACTTTCAAAACTAACGCTGTTCCAGCCTCAACAAGGCGTGAAAGGGAAGAAAAGTTCTGAGCAGTGATCGACTGTTTACACACGGTAGACGCACGTCAAAACCGTGTAAAGTTGGGCTGAAAGGCAGTCCTCTACCTTCGCCTGAGGCGCCTTCAGCCTGAAATACGCGCCGGATCACTCATCCAGCTACGTTAGGATAGTTAAATTGAAACAGCCACATCCCACCTCTCACGCCAGCTTCCCGTCCGTGCCCGCTTCCCCAAACGCAGTTCCATTCAAATTTAGCTTGGCCAAAATTTAAGCTTTTCCTACAAAAAAAAAAAAAATACCGTTGACATCGTCATAGACAGGAAAACGAACTAGCTCCGCTGCTCCTCCCCGAGACTAACGACTTTGTCATGTCCGCTGGCTGACACGACGATTGAGTGCTGCGGGGTCGTTGCCGTCCATTCAAGGTCGCAACTTCCCATCACAATAATTTGTCTGCTTCAAACCATGTCCGACAGACACCGCGGAACAAGAGGCTAGCAGATACTACATTTTGAGACAAGCGGCTGTGGCTCGTTACCGTTTTGCGTGCAATACGCAGGCGGACAAGCGCGGCAGGGAACAGAACCCCCCACACCCCGGCCCCGCGTCCAGCCCCCCCTCCCCCTCCCCGCCACTCCCCCTTTTCGTATTCTTGTTGAAAACCGTCGCAGCCGCCGCCGCCGACGACATTGGAGAGCTGATGAAAATATCCTGGCATTGAAGTGAGCGCGCCGGCGGCGGGCGGCGTGTTATTATGAGGGACGGAGAAAGAATGAAGGAAGAATGGGAGAGAGCCATGAAGAGGGGGAGAGGGGGTGGAAGTGCGCACCGCTCCCACGACACGCCAGGGACAAAAGTGCGTTAGCATTGCGTCGCGCTGAAATATTTAAGCCGAGTCTCTTGTCAAAAAAAGAAAAAAAGCAGGAAAAAAGAATGCAAAGGGAATGTCGAACAGAGCTCTGCAGAATCACCTTCCTCGTCCGACCACCACAGTCCGCACTGCACACCACTCAGACGGGAGCAGCAATATTTTTATACTACAAAAGACTTTATGAGAAGTGACAAGTCAGTTTTAAAGCATTTCTGAGTTCCATAACTTTTTATCATAAAAATAAAATAATACAGTGATAATCAGCTTGGAAAAGTTATCATGTACACAATTGCGATAGCTTCTCAATCAACGAGTATTGAAGAATTTCAGTAAAATTATAGAAAATCCAGTCTTAATGAGCTCGTTAGTAACGCTGAGACGCAGGTGGGAGGAGGTGACGAGAGAGGAGTGATGCCGTTCCCTCCGCAACTCTAACCTCTGCCTTCGAAGGCGATTTTCCAGAGCTCTGATGTAGAAACGTTTTTGAAGCTATAATTAGAGACAAGTTCATTTATTTCGGAAGCCGAACATGAACAATTTTACGAGAACGATCAAACAAGGGAACGGCAAGTGCAACCCGAGCGGAATGAATTAAACATAATAATTTTGTCATTGACAACTGGGACTAAAAAAACGATCAATTGGAAAGTATGAAAGGGAAACAAGGCTCTTACAGAAACTCTGGCAAAGTGACACCTCTAACAAAGTACAAATTCTCATGACACAATATCCTCGAAAAAGAGAAGAAAAGATGGAAAAAACACACTAGCGCACGTTGAAAAAAAAAGATGTTTATAAAGGTATTTTTGTTGAAAGTGGCTCGCATTTTTCAGCTTTCGGAAAAAAAGGCTCCCACTACCAGAAAAAAAAAACAACAGAGATGAAACAACAGGAAAACGGTGGGAAAAAAACATGTGGCCTGCTCATGATGTGCCGGCGGTACCCTGGCGGCGCCCTGGTGGTGCCCTGGCGGCGCCCGGGTGGTCGGGCGGTGCGTCACACAAGGTGTCTTTGTGCCCCGCTCATACATACCGCGCGTTGGAAGCATGCCACAGCCCACATATCATCCACCATCTGACTCCACGCATCGTGCGGGGCGAAAAAGTTGCCCCAGGCTGCCCCCCTCCCCCGCTCTCCCACTCTGACGTAGACAAATCTATTTCGACCCCCTGATCACCCCTGGCGATCATCCGCGTCCACCCTCCCCCCCCCCCCCTCCCCCCAATCCTTCGCAGCGAGGCAACTTGCGCCCCAAAGAGCCGACCTGCGAAACCACGAAGGGCAAGGGGCGGATTTTCACGAATTTGTCCAAACCTGAGGCTTAAATCATGTAGTTTGTTGAGACAAGCGCCTGGAGCGCAAAATGTCCAGTAAGGCTATAGTGAAGACGGTTCGAAGCTCTAATGCAGTTACGCAAAGATGGAAAAACTTTTGCGACAAGTGCGTCATACGTCCAGGTGTGACGTCCTTGGAGAGGTCACATGTATGGTGAGACCGTCGTTTTGGTCACGTTTCTGATTCGACCTCCAATATGTATAATGCCGTATACCCTGCTGGAGCTGGCGTTGCAGAACATGGTCATGGAGGCCACACAATCCGGAAAGTCGAATTCCATGACATTTCCCTGACTCATCCCAGACAAAAATGGTATTTTTTTCTAGCATGAATGAAATAATTAATCAGATCATAGAAGTGGGGCATCGGCGGAGCGGGCCCGGTGGCTGGAAAACACGTTGAGACTGACGACACACCGCGTGCCGTGAAGTGAAAAACTCGAAAAAGGAGTCGATTGAAAAAAATTCCCGGACATTCATTGAGTAATTTTCTCTGATGTTTCTCTGACTTCCCTGACAACTTTTCCCCCCCTGACATTTCCCTGATAGTGTGACGGAATTTCTGGTCGCATTAAGTGGTGTGACTGGTCACACTAATTGACGCACATCCTATTAGTAATTCCAGAGCACGCAATAATGTAAGGAAGCTTTATAAAACAGCCGCGGCTGCGATATTATTGGTGGCGGGATACTTGATAATGAGAGGGGATGTATGAAACAAGCCCGACGCCTGTCTGCCTGGGGCGATGGGGCGGGCCTTCTGCTGGCGCTCGAGGACGGGCTGAGGGGCAGGCGGACCGGGCCCCGCTGCACGACCCCGCCGGCCGCCACCTTATTATTCAGCCTCAGGCAGTACGCTGCCGTCAAGCGAGCGACCCCCCCCCCCCTCCTCCGCTCTCTCCCTCCCTTACACGCGCATACACATGCGCGTCCCTGCACACACATACTCTCTCTCTCTCCCTCTCTCTCACACAAGCGCGCTCTACCGCAACACAACATCTTTCTCTTGCCCTCCGCTCCCCGCAGTGACACTACCCACGAGTTCACCAAGGAAATTAAGACCCCCGGAGAGGCATGAGTGAGCATGGCCGCAGGCTGAGGCAGAGGGGTCAGGGGGGGGGGGGGGCAGGGGGCACGGGTGAGGGGGAGCAGCAGAGGCAGGGAGGAGGGAGAGGGGGCAGGAGCAGTGTAGGAGGGCCGTGGTGGTGGCAACAGGAATAAGCGAAAAGATGCGCTGCTTCGGTTTCGAGCGCCACCTGCTCCGAGACTACTAACCCTTCCCTCCTCCCCCCCACCCCTTTTTCTACATTTGGGGCCTCCATTGATAGCAACATCTCCCGTCCCTCTCGCTCCACCGCCGCCTCCCGAGGAGCCGCTGCCACCGCGAGCACAAGTTTCTTCTCCTCGACCCCGCGGCACCCCCACCGCCCACCCTCACCCTCCATTTCACTCCCTCTTCCTCCCCCGCCTGTTTCATTTCCTTCTCTTCGAGAGGCGCCCCGCAGTTCTTCACCCGGGCCACCACACAGTAAACCTCATTTCCTGTTTAGAGCGGCGCAGATCTCTCGAAGCTCCTCCCTCGACGATCGCCCGGGCTGGGCCGGGCCGGGACTGGAGGCGACTCCCCCGCCTCGCCCCGCCCCGCCCCGCCTCGCGCCCAACCTCACCCCGCCTCACCCCACCCCACCCCACCCCGAACACCCTCGCGTAGTGTACAAAGTAGAACTGCACGCCCCGGCTCCACAATATTCCTTTCCACGGAAAACAGAATTCCTCTCGCATTCCTTTTATATGAGTGTATGAGTGCGGTGCGGGCTCAGTGCGCCGCGTAACGATCCGCCGCAGTGTTGCACACCGGATGTAGTCAGCACGTCACTTCCGGTGAGCGGCGACGCCATTTTCAACTCGGCTGCTTACAGTGCAGAGCGAACACCATCTGCATGCATATGGAGACCGCTGCGCGGTACGGGAGGGGGTGGAGGGGAGTGAAGTAAGCGTTAGGCGAAAAGAGGGTAAAAGCATAGTGTCCGCCAGTTGGCCGTGAAGGATAAAATAACGCCGAACTTAAACGCACTTAAACCAAGGAGTCGCTCACTCCGAGTTTTCCCATTCAATGACTTTCGATCATAAACGACCGTATTGAAAAAGTTTTCCAAAATTATAAAGCGACAAAATTGACTGGAAACGGTTGAAGAATGGCAGAAAAAACTGACCGGAACCACTGTGAGAAATTCTTGTACCTAGGCGGGAAAATTTTCCATGAGCGGTCTAGTATAATTACGATTCATTTTGTAAACTTTTTTGTAACTTAGCGTATCAACTTAGAATCGATTGGTGAGCCAACAAAGTCGTATAAAGTGTAAAGTCGTACATGTACGAGATATGTTGAAGATAGTGAATTACAAAATATATTGTACATCTACGGAAATGTTTTCCACAGTGACTGATTGAAAATGACTGAATGAGAGTAAAACAGTAACTGCAAGTGATCGATGGAATGCAACAATGGAAAATATATGTAAAAACAAAAGAAAGTAACAGGTGAAATTTCGACAAGAGTATTGTTACGGGGCGATGCCGCCGACCTGGAGCAGAGCAGATGCGCGCGTCGCCAGCGAGGGAAACGAAACAAAACGAAAGCAAGACTGCGGAGAATATGGCGGGGGCGGGCGCCTCGCTGCTGCTGAACGCACTCCGTCTCTCCAACGAGTTCGTGCGCACACATGCACGCACACACACGCAGAGGGGCGCGCGCGTACACACACACAGAGAGAGAGAGAGAGAGAGAGAGAGAGAGAGAGAGAGAGAGAGAGAGAGAGAGAGAGAGAGAGAGAGAGAGAGAGAGAGAGAGAGAGAGGCGCGCGCGATCGCACGCACTTCTCGGGTACAACGTTATTTTACCAAATTTCACAGCGCACTCTACATCTCCGGCTGCTGCAGGCGGGCTGGGCCGGCTGGGCCGCCGGAGTGCTCAAGTCGCGCTGCTCAAATGTTTTCCTTTGTGGTCCCCCCGGTAATCCAGCCCAGCCCGGCCGGGCCCGGCCCGGCAGCGCAGTGCAGTGCCAGCCGGCGCGGCTAGTCGGGAGCCGGGCCGGGCCGGGCTGAGCCATCCCCTTCATTTTCAACGACCAACTTGGCAAGCGCGGCTGGTCTGCCGGCCCTGCTCCTGCTGGACCCGCCACGGTTGGGATTGGAAGGCGTGCCTCGGCGCTGAGGGCGCGTGTGGTGTCACGCATTTCTGCGCAAGCAGCTCGCAGCATCCACACATTCATAAGCATTTTTCCTACCTAGCGGCTGTCTAACACACGGTAAAACCAACACTGTGAGAGATATCTTTTTAGATTTACGATATACATATAACGTAACTGACGACTTACGGAAAATGTTGAAAGTTCACTACAACCCATTCTCGCTCGTATTTTAATTACAAGTTGATAGTTAATGCTTTTTATTTTACGATTTAGAATTATAATTTTACAACTTCGCTTCGCGTAAAATTTTCCCGTAAACCTACGATTGTTTTTCTACGATTATTCTGTCTGATTTTTCAAAGAAAAACTATGAGGATCGTACTTAATTTGAGAAAAACTCCTCACATTTTGAGGAAGTCACCTCAAAATTTAAGGACGTTTCCTTATTTTTTGAAGAGATTTCTCTCAAGCTTTGAGGAAACTTCCTCAAAATATGAGGAATTTTCCTTAAATGAACCGGGATCATCAAAGTTTTCCCTTCCCTAAAAAAATCAGACATTGTTTTTACCGTGCATCCAAGGAGAAATTATAAAACAGTGCCACACGCGGAATTGCCTATCACCCATCACGCCTCCCCGGTATTTGCACAACGCCTCGCTAATAATACAGATACACGGCAGGATCACGGATATTTCTCAAAGCTTTCCCCGGCAAATGTATACGACGCAAGCAATTTCGCCCCCTGGTGTGAGGTCCCATTGGCTTTAGATTGACAGCGTAATTATGTGTGGTCGGTTCCACTGACATCTGGAAAGAAGGATCTCTAAAGGAAGTAAAAAACCTTTTTGAGGGCGAGATTTGATTTATTTTTTCGCTCTATTGGAGCGGTTTTTGAACATCTCACTCTACTTGTTGAGTGCGGGAATTTCACTGCTTTTGGGAGAGGATTCTTTACAATGTTAATCTCACTGGTTTCCCGACGGAATGTTTCTCGATTTCTTTTAAGTAGCAGATTGTTCAGCATGCAAGCCAGTCTACGTCACTGCAGGCAAGTTGTTATAACCGCTAAGCTTTCTCAAAGAAAGTGCGTCCGTGCCCACAATTTTTTTTTTTATAATTTATCACTATTTTTAAACTTGAACGGTTTGGGTTTAATCCTTTGCGATCTAAGTTCCGAAAATTTGTTGCAATGCTTGTTTTTTTTTATTATTATTAAGAAGAAGCAGTGCTTGGTTCTTAAGACGAAACAATTACGCTTGCTTTTTAAGACGAACAACATTGGTGACAAGGACGAAAGCTGAGGAACTAACGGAACACGGCAGAAAGTGCGTTACGAACGTACACAATCGTGTATAACATTTCTTACAAAAGCTCGCTGTAAGAAAAAATACACGGTTTTGCACCATCAATTATTTCACAGTTTGAAACCGTTATTTCACTGTACCAGGTACGGTAAGTTACATTATCATACTGTTATATTTCACACGTTACTTTACGACATAATGCCTCACTTTACGGCAGAATTAACGGTGTCGTATTGTAAAATCAAATCATTTTACGGCACGGCGCTGATAATTCTGCTGTACCGTACCGTATACCGTATGCTGTAAAATCCATGCCGTTATTTCACCGTGAGAATGACGGCTTTTTTTTATTACAATGAGGACGTTCTTTTCGAAAAACGATGCAGTGCTTGCCCTGTCCGTGTGCAGAAAGACAATATATACCCTCGATGGTTTCCATCCTGCTCGCACACTACCTCTCCAGATCTGAGCCCTCCCCCTCCTACCCCCATTCTTTGGCTACATAAAGTTAAGGAGATTAACAGTTAACAGTTAACAATTAACAGTTAACAGTTCCCGCAACTGCGTATTTCTGAGTCGTGTACACTATTTTTGGACTCTATCTTAAGGAAAATCTTTATATTTTTTAACAACCACTGAAGCCAAAAAGCTAAAAGTGACCAAAACTGCCAGAGGAGGGAGGTTGTGGGGTGGGGTTAGGGGACGGCGGGGAAGGGGCGGGTACGGGTTGTACGGGCGACTTCGGCTTCGGCGCGCTCTGTCGCTGTTAAAAAATAAAACTATTTTCCTATTTTCCTTAAGATAGAGTCTAAAAATAGTGTACACGACTCAGAAATACGCATTTGCGGGAACTGTTAACTGTTAATTGTTAACTGTTAACTGTTAATCTCCTTAACTTTATGTAGCCTTAGTAACAAGTTTTAACATCTGTACGACGCATACAATAGTAGCTGTAGATTTGCAGATGTTGTAATTCCACGGGAACTTAATTCTTGCCCTTTTCGCTTCACTGTACCCTCTCTAAAAACTCAGGAAAAATGAATCAAGAAAAGAAGACAAAAACGCCATTTGGCGTTTGAATCTTCACCCGGCACTGCCCATTTACAGTGCCATAGAAGACTCCTCGCCTAACTAGTGCGACCCTTCAGGGGCAGGGCAGGCCAGTACAAAGGTAAAATAGAGCACGAATCGAACTCTGTTTCCCCGGCCAGGCCCGGCTCCCTCTCCACTCTCCCTCTACTCCGCCAAGAGAGAAGTCGCCCTGCTTCCTTTCAAAGCTCTCCCCACTCTCCTTTTGAGTTCTTATACGCTCTCTCCAGCGATGCCACCCTTCCGGCAATATTTCATGGCAATGCGACAACATCTTGATTTATATGATATTCCAGATCGCCGCGTGCGGCGCACCTTGCTCCGGGTCAACAGTCCAACCCCACCGCAATAAAAAAATAAAAATAAAAACGGAAACCAAAATGATTGTTTGAACCGTTCACTACCCATTATGCGAGAACCAAGAGCAACGGTCTAGCAGTCTCCAACACTCTCTGCTCGCTATATCAGAGTTCAAGCTCGCTGATACATTTAGAAAGGTGATGCTATGATATTTCAGTTGTTTTTTTTTCAGCTTACTTTAGTAAACTGATCATCTGCTAAAAATGTCCAATTCCTTTCGCTTAACGGTCTACACAGAGGTTGGTGCCCCAGCCCGGGAGGGCCCGCGATGATGAGTGCAGCTGGCGCTCACGACTTCCATTATCCCTAATGGTTTGACACGGAGGTGCGAGGAGTCCGGAAGCAGCCGATCAAGGGTGGAAGTGAGAGGAGAGGGGCGGCGGGTGAAGAGAGGGGAAGGGGGAGGAGGGGGGCGCTATCTCCGGTTTAAGACCGCGAGGCGCGCGCGACGAGGACAAATTTCAGGCGGGCGGGCCATCATGTCTGTCAGCCCCGCCAGGAAATTGGCGTGTGGTGGGTCATAAGTAACGAGTGGGGTAGGAGGATAGGTGGATGGATGGATGGATGGATGGATGGATGGATGGATGGATGGATGGATGGATGGATGGATGGATGGATTGCATTGCAAATGAGAGCGTTTTAATATATAATCTAACATGAATAAGTTTTTTTTTTATCCTTCTGCCCTATTGAAGAGACGGTTAAGGAACTTCGTTCTTATTAAGTCAGAAACTAAAACACCACTTAAGTGAGATTAACGACATGACTCCTCGCTCAAGCAGGGCGATGTTTTCCAGTCATCACTCAAATTGATGAGACTTGTAGACTGGGATTTAAAACTGCTCGCATCGAGCGAGGCAACCGTATCTCGCCCTGAGAGAAGTGAAAAAATTAACAGCACTATTCTCGCTCTCTAACCGTCGAGAAATCCCCGCTTTGATAATTTGCAGTGCTAATACGTAGAGATAGATAGATAGATAGATAGATAGATAGATAGATAGATAGATAGATAGATAGATAGATAGATAGATAGATAGATAGATAGATAGTGCGAGTGTAAACAAAAATGGCGAATGCCCAAAACCCTCACGGTGACTTCTTTATCTTTTGCTATCCCGTCGCGTCCCCGAGTGCCTCCTTCCCTCTCTCCCTCACTGTAAACAACTGCAGGGGCGGTGCCCCCCCTATACTAATGTGCTGGGCGAGCGGGTGCGCCGGGGCGGGGGCCGGGACGGGACCCGTAGCACGACTATTCGATAGCGCTCCGAGAAATATATTGTGCTGGACTTGGTCGGGTCCCACCGTCCCCCCGGCTACACAGTCACGCGAAGCGAGCGTATAGGCTGCAAGTAAGTGACCCGCGGCGGGGAGAGAAATTAAACTAGAACAACACAAGAGATCCAAGTTTCGGTTCTGCGTAACGTTCAGCTGTTTTCGTCTCCTTTTCATTTGGTGGAGCGTGGAGCTCCGCCGGACGGTTCCGCGCGGCCCCGCGCGGCCCTGGGCGCCCTGTAGGCGCGCAATCTCGGCGCCGAGCTCCTTCACGGCCTATTAACATAACTAAATACGAGCCGGGCCGGGCCGCTTGTAAACACGCGATACATTTACGTAAATACTCGGGGCCGTTGCGAGTTTTCACGCCGCGCCGCCTGAGCGACCCACATCTGGGCCGACCAAATGAGGTACTTTACCCCCCCAGCCACGCCCACACCGACACCAGCGCGACCTGACGGCTCTGAGAGGGGGAGGGGGGCTGGGCCGAGGGGGCTACTTTGCCTTGCATGCACAACCAGTGGGCCTCTCTCCTACGCAATAAAACAGAAACAAACGTACCGGAACGATTAACTGCGTGGGAAAGAACACGGGAGCGGGGCGGGAGCGGGGCGCGAGCGGGCCAGGGAGGAAGAGGGTTAAAATGCCTCTTCCGCGGTCCTGCAACGTCCGACTGGGCGAGATGTGTAGGAGAGAGGTATAGAGAGGATGGGAAAGGGGGGGGGGTCTCAGGAGTGCAACTCCACATCGGAGGAACCCGAGCCGCAAAGCAAAGGGGAATCTTACTGAAGGTCTGTAAAGTCCGGTCCTGCAATTAATATTGCCCTACTTCCCCTTCCCCCTCCCTGTACGCTGAAGTTTCACTCTCCACCTTACCCTTTTTCCACCTCCCTCTCACTATTAAAACCTTACGGTGAATATCAACGTAGGCTGCAGTGAATACCAGTGTCAGTGACAGGGGTGCACCGTGGATCAGAGTGATCATTACAGTGAAATTCACGGTATCCCACAGTGAAACCCACCGTATAGTGCGGCAGATTTCAGTAGCTTGCAGTGAAAAGCTCTGTACGCTATTAAGAAGGCACAGTTCGGTGAATCAGGGCGTGGCTTACAGTGCCATTGACTGTAGCCTACGGTGAAAAATCACGGTAATCTGTAGTGCGCCATGATTCACTGTTAGCTAACAGTAAAATTGACCGTAAGCTTTTTTCAGTGCTCAATCACTTCGCCGCTGCCCTCAACGGTAAGTGGTACGATGCAGCGGAACACTGCCGCCCATAACATTTAAAATTCCGATTGTTCCCCCGAAGCGCCCGCCTCGCCGTCTGACCTGCGAGGCCACGTGGATCCCCCGTGGCGCACGGTTGTCGATGGGGGTGCAAGTCAGCAGCCACGCGCCCACAGACTTCCGCAGACCTCGCAGCGGACCATCACTCCGAATGTCAAACGAGTTCCGCGAGTATTTTTTTTTTTTTTTTTGAGTTTACACGATCACTTCGAGTGTAGTTTTCCTGAGGGGGAATGAACTCACGTAATAGACGGGTAACTCTATAGTTATTTATGATAAAGGCGTAATAGTATGCGTAAAAGAAGCCTAATAGCAGCGCAACAGTCCAAATTCTCCATATTTTACTCATCTTGCTTGAGGTCGGTTTGGGAAGTTTTGGGCGAAATCTCTATACAATTTCGGAGCCTAATACAGAGTAATGGACGTAATGGTCGGGCCACAATTTTTAAGTGTAAATTTCCCCTTGCTTTATCCTCGGGTATAACAAGTTTTGTTAAAAATAATTTTTGTTAATTTTTATTTTGCTGTTTTTGATATTGATTTTATGGTTTTTATATTGACCTCAGTGACTACGTTTGACACCATTTTTGTGATATAATTGAAGAAGACCTGAGCGCCGGCCGGCGCGGCCTGCCCGAGGCTCTGCGTGGTGTCGCCGGGGAGGAGGCCACTGGCGCCCCTGGCCCGGCCGCGCCGCGCCGACACACGCGCGCAGCCCAGCCCGGGGTCACAATGACGCCGGAGACGAGGAACTTGGGAATTGGATTCCACAGCATTGGTGGGGTGAAATCCGGCGAGAGAGGATCACTCCGCCTTGTACAGGGAAATATGGACGGCATCGACAAAGCGCACAGAGCTCGAGGGGAGGGCCGAGTGAGGAGAGGAGAGGAGAGGAGAGGAGAGGAGAGGAGAGGAGAGGAGAGGAGAGGAGAGGAGAGGAGAGGAGAGGAGAGGAGAGGAGAGGGTCGAGGGTCGCCCGACCCTTCTGGGCCGCCGCCGCTGACCCGAGCGAGCGCCTCGCCCCGCCCCGCCACGCCCCGGCCGCCCCGGCGTCACCATGTCAGAGAGAGATTTATAAGGGAGGAGCAGGCCTCCGCCACACCTCCCCTGTGTGCGCGCACGCGCGCGGACCGGAGAGAGAGGGGGAGAGTGGAGAAGTCAAGAGCGGTGATGAATTATAAGGTTCAGAGTGCAGTCGGATTGGAAAACAGCTGATGTGCTGGCGGGAGAGGGTGTACACGCAAAACAAAAGGTATGACGTCGACCCCTTTAAACGCGTTACAGCATTCATGCCTTCAAAGAACCAATACATTTCCCCGCAAAACGCGGGAAGTTCATACCTTTGGGACTCCTTTCATGGAGACACTGTACAGAGAATTCCCCAGGTACCCAAGGAAAGATGCGTTGCCATTACCTTTGATTTACAAGAGGAAGTATACGGAAGGAGCTATTGCGACTGGGAGAGCAGGGTTCGAGAGAATGACGTACAGGGGAAGAATAATGGTCACGCAGCGGAGGGGGGGGGGGGGCTGTGGCCGCGGAACTGTTTAACACGCTTAAGCCGGAACCGGACGTCTGTCGGCGTAAAAGACGTCATATCGCAGGCTGATGTTGCAGTTGAGATTGATTTCCTTGAAGCTGTCGAGGGGGCTGTGCCCGGTCGGGCCGGGCCGGGCCGGGCCAGGCCGTTTCCAAGCCTCCCCCTCTCCCAGCCGCTTTTGCTCTCCTACCCTTTCACTCCGGCCGACAAGTTCTGTTTGCCTTTCGACTGCCGACGACGTTGCGGAGCGTTCACGATTTCAAGAATGAAACGGCGAGAGGCGAGCAGCGCGGCCCGGCCTCGCATCCTGGCCGCGAGTCCTGCGCTGCTGCGTGACAGGGGCGTTACTCTGGGCCCACCGCCTCCAGGCCCGCGGCAGAGGATGCACGAGAGTAAGTGAGTGAGGGGCATAAAGAGAGAGTGAGAGAGTGAGCGAGGGAGTGGCTTAGTGAGTGAGCGAGTGAGTGAGTGAGTGAGTGAGTGAGTGAATGAGTGAGTGAGTGAGTGGGTGAGTGGGTGAGTGAATGAGTGAGTGGGTGAAAGAGTGCGAGTGCATCGCCTGGCCTTGTGTAGGCGGAGACTTGAATGGAACGGGGAGAATCGAGATAAAAAAGCTTTTCAGGCCACGCCTCATTTCGGCAGCCGCGCCAGGCAGGCAGGCAGGCAGGCAGGCAGGCAGGGCTCAAAGGGAGCTTCAAGGGCGGCGCGCCGCGCTTTCCTCCTGATGGCCTTTACGGTAGGGTTAAGAGGAGGGGGAGAGGAGCAGCGGTCTCCTCAGGCCATCACGGGCATTCAACAGGTAATAATCAACCGACACTGAAAACAGGAGGCGGACACAACCGCTCAAAGACGGAACTCGCTCTGAAATACCGATCCAAGAAAATAAGGTCGCGTCAGCCGTGGCCATGGCTTCAAGAGAGATGTGCGAACATGTTCGGTTTCGAACGAGCACGATCGTACCGAACCCGAAATTTCCGGCACAAATAACTGATCGACAAACAACATTTTAGAAGATTCGAGGTCAAACAACATTTCATAATTACCTTCCATAATTACTTAAAAAGTTTAAAAATCAAATTTGATAAGAAGAAAGGCCTCGAGAAAGGCACCCAGTAGAAAAACGTGGGATAAGAGGTTCTTGAATTTCAAGACCGCATGTCTTGGATCTTGTGGGGAACGTCAATGGGATCCAAGACCACGTGTTTTGAAATTCAAGAAACTTTTCTGACCGCGTTTACTAAATGTCCAGCATTGAAATGATTAGCACTATTAAGAAAAAGGAAGATTGTTCTGAAGTTGTTCGTTCAGATAAGAACACTGTTATTCAATTACTGTGACGTCACATTCTTTTTCGAGTGAAAACTGTCACATTCCTTTTAATATTAATGTCACATTCTTTTGAATGTGACAATAAAATTTAGTCCGCATATTCTAGCCGATTCACGTTGAAAAGAATGTGACATTACATTTTAAACAATGTGACACTTTTCACATGAAAAAGAACGTGACGTCACATTAATTGAATAACAGTGAACATTAAGGTGTTCGGTTCATTCGAGGTGAAGGTAGATGTTTTCGTGTTTGGTTCAGTTCGATTTGTTTACGCAAATTCCTGCTCGTGTTAACTCGAATTTGAACCAAGCCTGTTCGCACGTCGGCTAGTCTCGAAAAACCAATCTTGATCGTATCACCATCACTTTTCCCTAGACATCCCCACAGCAGTGTAACTGCCGACGCTAGTCGTTCAAACTTCCGCGGTCACGCGAGGAGGAGGCCACGCGGCGGGCGCTGGTGTCGCTAACGTGGCCAAGCAAAATCCGTGGTAGAAGCCATAGCCAAGCGGAGCCAAGCGGAGCCAAGCGGAGCCAAGCGGAGCCAAGCGGAGCCAAGCGGAGCCAAGCGGAGCCCGTCCAGCGGAGCCCGCAGCGGAGACCAGCGGAGTGCCAGAATGTGATTAATACGTTTTTCAGCAGATTGCTTCCGCGGCGCTAGAGGCGGTCGGCTGTGCTAGCCGGTGACGGGGCGGGGTGGGGCGGGCGGGGTGGGGCCGGGGTGGGGCGGGCGGGGTGGGGCGGGGTGGGGCGGGGTGGGGCGGGGTGGGGCGGGGTGGGGCGGGGTGGGCCGGCGCGCCCAAAGCTTTTTGTCGCGGTTGTGGTCACTGCTGGCGGGGCGGGCTCATCTGCACCGCCGGCCCACCGCCCATTCCAGGATCAATTTCAAGGATCACCGGCGCCTGCGGGACCCTGCGGGACCCGGCCCGCGGCCTTAGCGCGAGGCGGAGGGGGAGAGGTGGCGGACGGGTAGCGGTGGTTATTCATTCGCTAGATAACGGCCGACCCGCAGCGCCGATCCACAAGAAACCTAAGTGTGTTCAAGTCGCACTGAGCGTGGTCATTCGCACTCTACGTGTTCCTTCAAAACAGAACTTCCAGGAAGTGCACGCCTATTACTGGTAAGCAGCCAACGTGCAAGTGTGAGTGTAAGAGAGAGCAGACCGCCTCCCATCATTACATCGGGAGAGAGAAGGAGAGAGAGAGGGGGGGAGAGAGCGTGGAGAGCCTGCGAGTACACACGGGAGCCGCCGCAAAGAGGCACAGCACAAAAGGTCAGTGGCGTTTGGTAGGAAAAAAACCCTGCCGGCAGAGGAGGTGGAGGCGGCAGGGAGGAGCGGCGGGGGGCGCACCGCCCTCACCGCAGACCGAAAGACAAACGGCCCAAAACTTTCTATTTTCCACTAACAAATAAATCCTCAGTTTCGCTTCCACTCTCCTCCCTTCTCTGACCCGGGCGCGCCGCCGCTGGACGCGAGGTGGTGGCGGTGGTGGTGCTGGCGCTGGCGGGGCGGGGGCGGGGAGAGGAGACGGTTTGGGAAGGGGGTAGCTAATAGGGGCGGCCCACACGTGAGGCCGTCGATACAGCGGGGAGGGCCCAGCCCGGAGGTTACACCCGGGGAACGCGAGGCGAGCTGAGGCGGGGTGTGGCGGGATGCGGTGGGCTGAGACGAGAGGTGAGGCGGGGCGGGGCGGGGCGGGGCGGGGCGGGGCGGGGCGGGGCGGGGCGGGGCGGGGCGGGGCGGGGCGGGGCAGGCGCGGCGAGGAGCTCAGGAGGACTCGCGAGGCGCCTAGGCCAGGCCGCCTGCCTCCCTTTGGTAGCGAGAGAGCGCGCAGCCCACCGAAGCCTTTGCAGGCGGGCTAGGCCGCGGCCACGTGTATACACCTCACGCTGTGTTCATCTGCTCTCGGCGACAATTTGCAGACGAACACTGAAAATCTACGAGTCAGAATTCTCGCCCCCATACGAGTGAGAATTTGAGGGCAATTTTATTACTCTCTCCATGGAGAGTAGGATTTATTTTCCTCGCCCTTAATGAGAAATAATTTTGAGACCTCGCCCAAATAAAGTGAGAATTCGTGCTCAAATTAAGTGAGGTTAAAAATCCTTACTCAAATAGAGCGAGGCTAAAAAATATCTCGCTCGAAAAGAGTGAGGTTAAAAATTCTCATTCCAATTTAGCATGGAAATGTGTCCTCTCCCATTTTGGGTGAGAAATTGGATTCCAGGGTTTGCAGTGAAATGTAGAAATTTTAGACGAACTTGCTGAGAGTGACGTTCGAGTAAGAAAATGATTCACAGTTGACAACATTAACGAAAAAACAAAAATGAATAACTCAACCCTTGATATATCTTAAATGTAGTCCTTTCCTTTACTCAAGTGTTCACTCCACGTATAGGTGATTCTCCCCTCGATGCATAGCTGGGACACGCAGCCTTCGTAAGGATGCCCTTGTTTAATAACACTCTTGTGAACGTGTTAAGTCACACCTTTGTGTTTCACAGTGTGAGCGGAACACATTTCCTTTAGTTTCGAGTGGTGCTCACTTCTTACGAGCACTGAATTAATTAAACGCTCCGCTTACTGGTGAAAAATATAATATACGGAATACTTAAGTGCACATTAAAAAAAAAGAAAAAAAATATGACTCACAGCGAACCGTTCGCCTGGAAGGAAGAGAGGGAAGAACAGCAGGGCAGAGGAGCAGAGAGGCGCGACCATGACGAAAAAATAGAATAAAAACAAAAGAAAAACTTTTGCTGAGTCGCGGGGCTGGGCTGGGCCCAGCCTCCTCGAAAGAGATTTAGCACACCACCGGAGGGACGTTTATTCCCAACCCCAGTAGCAGCCAAATGAAAGCGACGCCGCTCCGAGTACGCCCCATCAGCAAAGTCATACCACCCGCCGCGCCCGCGCGCCCGGCCCCCCGCCCCGCTCCACTCCGCCCCGTATTACTGCATTTAAACAAAAACGTTCCTCCTCTCTTCCGCTTCTGAATCCATCGATGGCGATTTCCCTTTTTTTTTTTATGAAGCCCCGCCCTCACTCAGATCTCTCTCTCTCTCTCTCTCTCTCTCTCTCTCTCTCTCTCTCTCTCTCTCTCTCTCTCTCTCTCTCTCTCTCTCTCTCTCCCTCTCCCTCTCTCTGTTTTCCAACGGGCATTGTGGCCGTGCGTCTGTAAGTGATGGACCTTCCATGCTAAACACGAGGGAGGAGGGGTGGCTATAGAATAAGGCGAGAAGGCCACAATTAGAGGTTCTGGACACGGTCCAAAGGGGTGGGGTATGGGGGGGTGGGGGGCGGGGCAGCGAAGGAGGGCGTCGCAGACTGCGTATATTCTCCAGCGGCGGAAGCGGGTAATGGGTGACCAGAGTGGCGTGCTTCCGGTAAGAGAGACGAAGCAAACGGACTGAGAGACACGACCGCGGAGTGTGTGAGAGAAAGAGAGGGATTGAAAAAAGCCCGCAGGAGAAAGTGAGAATGGGAAGCGGGTGTTCGCATATATAAAAGGCATCGAGAAGCCCTTCACAAGTCGACTGAGCAGCGGAGACGAGGAGGAGGCGGCAGGCGGGGCGGGAGGGCCTGACGGGGTGCGGCGGAGGGTTTGAAACAGGACCCCGACCGCCACCAATTGCTCTTGAGCCTGGACAGGAGGTGGCGGACTTGCGTGAGCCGGTACCTGACCGCGCTCGCCTCGGTGGTTGTGCCCTGGCTGAACGCGGTGGAGAACGGGTCGAGGTTGAAGGCGGGGGGGGGGGGGGGGGGGGGGGGGGGGGGGGGGTGGGGGGGGGGGGGGGGGTGGGGGGGGGGGGTGTGGTGGGGGGGGGGTGGTGGTGTTGTGTGGATCCCCCCGGCCCCTCCCGTATGCCTCCCCCAAGCGCCCGTGGCCCGCTCGCCCACGTGTCGCCGATCAGGGTAAGT